>BLKR01014876.1:0-179095 GCA_011170035.1 Teleogryllus occipitalis
ACCTTCGAACTCTGACGATACTAAAATGTAGTCTGTGTTGGGAAGGTCATATCACTTGACCACCAAGTTCGTTCTATGTATTTTCACTGGGAAATGCTAGTGCATTGATATTTACTAAACTGTAAACGAACGCTAAATCTCTTTGAATTGTTATAACATCTGTTTTTGTTTTTTTTAGTAATATCAACTCGTTTTACCAAATACGTGAGTTTGTTATATTTTCACACTCTACAAGTATTTAATTTTACAAGTATTTATTTTCAAGCATTTAGAAATTCATGAAATTTCATTGAAACGTTCGCCAATCTAAAAACCTTTTAAATGTATATTAAATATATTAATGTTGTTTAAAAATATGTATTAACAATGCGTAGATTTAGCACATAAAGCTCTGATTTGAATATTATACAATGAAAACATCATGCAAAATGTGCAGTTTTAGAAAGGAATGATAAATTGAATTGAAAGTATTAACTTAAAGTTTATATACGTTTATTTAGAAATTTCTATACTTGTGTAAATATTGTGATGTGTGATTCTACTCATGTGATCTTTCAAAACACAAAATTGAATATTTCTGTATTTGAAAACCTTAACACTACCTTCATCCAATTCAGTGCAGTTTATAGCAAACAGCTAAGCAATATGTTTCCCTATTTTTTAATGGTAATGGTTAAACAAGAGGAACAAATAGTTTCTGACTCTCGGTGTTAACAGGGGACTTAAAAAAAAATTAATAATACAGTTATTCGGTTGCTCAACACCCCTTTGATAGAAAAACAGAAACAATTGTTTGGGCGTAATGCACCTTGAAAAATATTTTTTTATAATCAATTTCTTTCCTATTTGATAAATATATCGACTTGAAAATTGTAGGACTTAAAAGAGAATATAAAACCAAATAAAAGTTATGCTCATACTCGCCGTAAAAATACGAATTTATCATAATTACATTGGCCACAGAATTTGTTTACAAGCAAGTGCATTTTAAGCGTATGTGGCAGGCAAAAGCGCGGCATTGGAGAACTGTTTTTTCAGTAGGCCCATCCCACGCTATTCTGCTAGCGCGAATGAATTAAGCGCAAACAAATGGGGTCTACTAAGATGTTAATTTCTTATAAACAATATCATATATCTCGAGAACGAGATATAATAGCACCGAACGGATTCCGGAATTTTGCATCACATTTAAACGCCATTCAGATTAGACAATAAAAAAATTTGCAACAATTGCAAATTTATAAACAATTTCCAAATTTTGCAAATCTAAAGTGGGGAGAGTCTCCCAATGTCCCAGAACCAAAAACAGCGAATTAACAATTTTGCAACAATTTATAATTTTATAAACAAATTCGAAATATGCGTTAGAACGGCCGGGAAGGCTCCGCAAATTGTGCCTGAAATGAATATCTCAAAATAGCATTTTGTCAGGAGTTACAAATCGATTACTAAAAGTTAGAATAATTGTTGCTAAAATGATAAATATTTACTGGTCTATAGACAATCATTCTGGACGGAAAACCCCGCTTAGAAATATTTTTTTCGTCGTGGCGTACGCGCAGGCAAACTACCTCCTTCGGCAGGGAAATATGACGATATTTCCGTCTCGTACGTAAACGAACTAGCCCCCTCCCCCTGAGACAGCGTTCTTTCTGCCCCTTGGGATGTTGCACCAATCACAGACAACTGTGGTTCTACCTGCTAGCGATTGGTCAACGCGTCCCTCCCCCTGCCCTCCCCCAGGCCGAGGGGTGTCCAAGTTTGTCGGCGCGGTGTGGAAGATAGAATTTTGAACGACATTTTTTCTGAGGGCGAGGGTACATGCAATTGTGAAGTTGACATTATCCGCAAAATATGCAGTGATTATTGATATGTTTAAATCATGGGAAATTTTTATTTTATGCGAGTATCCTTGTACTTAAAAAATTTCAGTAATTAGAAATTAATAATTTGAATTCTTTATTGTATAAAAGTAATGATATAATATAATTATTATATTTAATTCAATACAAACAACACACGTATAATATGCGGTGTATATTATTCATATTATGAACTAAAAAGTCAATAAGATTTATCAAAATAGTGTTTGAAGTTTATTCTATAAGTTTCTGGCCTGCCCAAGAGATCACTCAATAATGAGGAAACCTTTCGAGCGGTATATTCTCACAACTTTTATTGTTTAAAGGTACAATTTTGTAAACATCATCTTAATCAGTGTTGTAATGCGAGATGTTTGAGTAAGATGTGATGTTTGAAATATCATGTCTTTTGGCTTCTTCACAAAAAATTATCTGTTTACACATCTTAGATTCGAATAGCACTGCAAAGACGTTTGCTTCTAGGAGTTGGACCATTCTCCCTGCAGTACAGCTTTGCCGCTCAGCAACCACTACCTCTTCTCAGAACCGAAAAACCCCTTCGGTAATGAAACTTTTCTGATAACAATGAGGTGAGAAATGCAGTAGTTTTTGATAATTAGGCGAACAAAACACCAGATAATTGTTTACAGAGAAGTTATAACACTGATTTGAAAAGTGTATTGAAATAAAAGATGATTATGTTGAATGGTGAGATAATTTTATTTTTTGCATCACAACTAGAAGTCAGTGAGGCGAGAAACTTGTGGAACTTATCTCGTGAATTAAAAAAAACAAACAAGTAAAAGCACTCACTATCAAATTCATTCCAAAATGAAAATCTTCGAGATTACCACACGGTTGAAATTTCGTACTGAATCAAGTTTAGAAAATATAGTTATAACTTTGTAAGAACTTGACAGATGTATCGTGTTCCATATTACTATATTTATCTACAATAAAATAGTTCTCATTATTTTTAGAACCATTTTTTGGCCCTAAATATTCATTTCCTCTCTTTGAATTTCAATTGTGTAATTAAGGTTCGTGCTAAATGTGATCGTGGCGCATAGCGAAGTCGCTAGCCTTTCACCACTGAGGTCCGGGTTCGATTCCCGTCGAATCTCGCATGAAATTTGTTCCAAAAAAACGAGTTTGGCTGCTTCACAAGGACTAGTCTAACTCTTGTGAAGTGTTCTAAACCCTACCCCTTATCCTTTTTCCTTCCCAATTCTGGCAGTGACGTAGGAGCGCGTAGCAGGAGGCGCGTACGCGGAGATGCTACCGGGCGGTCCTCTTGACAACTGATTGCGACGTGACGCGACATAATAGAAAGTTAATCGAGGATTACTCCACAAGTGCGCAATGTAATGGAGGATTACTCTCCAGTGCAAAACGCCCAACGCCCCTTTAAGGGGCTTGGAGACGCGTTGCGTCAAAATGGTAGACGCAACAAATTAAAAAAAATGTTTGCATTTGGAAAAATTACAGTTTGACAACTTCGAAAGAATACTGTCCCATTCAAAAAGTATTTTTTTTCGATTAGAAAATTTTCTTTGGCATACTGTATTGCTGTGCAATGTTATTCGTGGGTGTCATGTAAATATCTTGGAATTTTACTAGGTAAATCGTATTTTTACTTTGATAGGACCATAGTGACAGAAATTTTGGGTAATGATTTCACATGACCATAACAAAATACTTTCTCCTAAACTAGACGATATACAATAGTAATTCAGTAACGTTGACAGGCCTTCAAACCTTTTCTCGCACTATACTAATATTTAGTTAGAGGTTTAATCTGACATAAACCAGCTTATATAATAAATAGTATTTAATCTCTATTCAATATCTAGAATATGTATTGCTAATATCCAATTCGGACAGAAATTAAAACAAAATTATGCAGTTTTCAGCTATATGCGAGTTCTCAATGGTTTTGTTAACAATTCTAGAAAGCGAGAAAAACAAATATCGAAACAGTTTTATTTTGTCAGAAATAATACAAATATTTAAGAACATTATTCTGCCTATTTTCATGCGCCTTCTACCTATGGAATTGTCGCCCTCAGTGCATTAATGCTTACGACCCAGCTGACGTCATACGAAAGCAAGGTTCCAAGTATGAGTCTACCCGCCGTTTACCCGGCAAAGCTGACGTTTAATTTCCAAACGGGAAACCAGTCTTCGTTGAATTTACAAACGGGTCTTTGAGACTCAGGAAATTCCTTTCACGGAAAAATATGCGAATTGTGTATACTTTTAGTGTGTGAAGTAAGTCGTCTTAAGTCGTATTTGGAGTGCATTTATTACATACAAATATGATAGAAAGTCTATATAAATTGAATATAATTTCAGTGCATATGGTAATGTGCTAAATTACTAATGAAGTTCCATATATTTTGCAAATCACTGCAATATTTAACGGTACAACTTTTTAATCGTCTCCTGTATTACTTCAGTATATTGTTGGCGGCTCTCACACGCAACCAATCTTTATAAATAAGGTCTCTAAAGAAAGAGAATTTAACGGAGAAGTGAAAAATTGTTCTTTGACTTTAAAAGTGTGAAGGATTTGTTTAAAAAACGCATCTAAGTATTATTGTGAAGTGCAACCCGCAACACTTGGCCACATTTCTGAATCCATATCCTTAAATAAATTCTAAACGAAGAATTTTACGGCCTTAAGAACTAAAACTGTGAGTTCAAAGTTCTCGAAGAAACGTTTCCCATAGCGTAGTCTACAAGAGTTCTTGAACATTCCATTTTTGCATTTTTGCTGATTCCACGCTTCTCGATTCTATCCCACCTGTTCAAAGCCTGTAGAATCTGGAACTGTATGTACAATCAAAATAATTAGTTTATATTCTAAGCGATGTAATTACATGGATGAAATACCTCTCTGCTCGGAATTAAATAAGAATAGTTGGTATTGCCAAGGGTGAACTGTATTGTTATCAATTACATGAAGACATATAGAACAAATGACGGACGATACCAGGGTATTGTAGAAATTGATATATTACAGGCTTAATATGTAAATGAAAAAGTAGGGAAGAGAGTGGGATTTAATATTCGAGGGTTCTTGCACAGGCAAATATATTCTTATACTGTTGCTAAAATTATCAAAGAACTTTTTAAAATATTTCTTACTGATATATATATATATATATATATATATATATATATATATATATATATATATATATATATATATATATTTGCTCAGGCACCCCTAATTAAAAATGTGAGTTAATTGAAAAATTGATAGGCTAAACCGCTATATTAGTAGCTCAATTTGAATTGTGTCCACCTTGTGTTAAACCAATACTCGCAGCGGAACATCAGGTTCCCGCATTCCTCACGTTGGGAAAATGTCATCGTTTACAACGCAATTCGAGCTCTGCCGAGTTAAGTATTTGCTATATTCTTCAATTAGATATCACTTGCACTTGATGTGTTAAATAATCCAACCTTTTCTACTATTGAAAAGTCAAGGACTCTTTTAATTAATGCAATGAACTATTTTATTGCCGAATGCGTTTAGAGTTTTTGTTAAATTATTTAATCTACAGCAATGCTATACGAGAGAATTTTATTTGTTCTTTGACAGTGCGTCTGTTATTTCTAGGAAAAATATTTCGAAGGGCTTTGTTAAATAGCAATTTTTGCTCCTCAACTGCACCAGCAAGAAATAAATGAGAACACATTTACAAATATAGACGCTTGTAGTGGATTAAAGTGCAGTGAAGAACAGTATTTATCTATGAAATTGTTGAAGAGAAAATAAATAACTTTGATCGGCAAGTGAAATTACTTAACAATCCCTATTGCAATTTTTTGCAAAGCAAGCGTTTATTATTATTATTATTATTATTATTATTATTATTATTATTATTATTATTATTATTATTATTATTATTATTATTATTATTATTATTATTGGAATCACCATTCCTATTTTCTGGCATGCGTCCATGTGGCGTGGCTGAATAAATCCCTCTATTCCTCCCATTTGTTACTCGTGGGTGGCCATCTGCAGCAAGAAATATTTCCGTTAACGCCGCTGCTTGTTCGGGAAGACACCTTCCGCCCACACACGATGAGCGCTGCGGCCCAAAGAACAAGGAGCAGCAGCAGAACTCGTTCCGCGGCCGTCGCAGCCCATTTCAGAAAGACGCGACGCCTCGCCTCCTCGGCTGTCGCTTCCGCTTGCGCTACCTCGTGTTCCGGCGGGCGACGCACGCCGCCCTGCCGACTCCGCAACACCGCCCCCGACACCCCCGCTGCCCCCGCCACCCCACCGCCCCGCCGCCCCGCCGCCCCGCCCCGCCGCCCCGCCGACCCCGCCGACCCCGCCGACCCCGCCGACCCTCCCCCGACCGCCGACCCCGCCGACCCCGCCGACCCCGACCCCGCCGACCCCGCCGACCCCGCCGACCCCGCCGCCCCCGCCGACCCCGCCGACCCCGCCGACCCCGACCCCGCCGACCCCGCCGACCCCGCCGACCGACCCCGCCGACCCCGCCGACCCCGCCGGCCCGCCGACCCCGCCGACCCCGCCGACCCCGCCACTGCCGCCCCGCCGACCCCGCCGACCCGCCGACCCCGCCGACCCCGCCGACCCCGCCGACCCGCCGACCCGCCGACCCCGCCGACCCCGCCCGACCCACGGCCGCCGACCCGCCGCGCCGATTCCCCGACCCCGCCGACTCGCCGCCCCCCGCCGGACCCGCCGACCCCGCCGAC
Organism: Teleogryllus occipitalis; assembly: GCA_011170035.1. Classification (NCBI taxonomy): domain Eukaryota; kingdom Metazoa; phylum Arthropoda; class Insecta; order Orthoptera; family Gryllidae; genus Teleogryllus; species Teleogryllus occipitalis. The sequence continues at coordinate 6,609 of BLKR01014876.1, forward strand.
CCGCCGACCCCGCCGACCCCGCCGACACCCGCCGACCCCGCCGACCCCGCCGACCCCGCCGACCCCGGACCCCGCCGACCCCGACCCCGCCGACCCGCCGACCCGCCGACCCCGCCGACCCGCCGACCCCGCCGACCCCGCCGACCCCGCCGACCCCGCCGAGCCGACCCCGCCGACCCCGCCGACCCCGCCGACCCCGCCGACCCTGCCGACCCCGCCGACCCTGCCGACCCCGCCGACCCCGCCGCCGACCCCGCCGACCCCGCCGACCCCGCCGACCCGCGCCCCCCGCCGACCCCGCCGACCCCGCCGCCCGCCGACCGCCGACCCCGCCGACCCCGACCGACCCCCGCCGACCCGCCGACCGCCGACCCCGCCGCCGACCCCGCCGACCCCGCCCGACCCGCCGACCCCGACCGCCGACCCCGCCGACCCCGCCGACCCCGCCGACCCGCCGACCCCGCCGACCGCCCCCGCCGACCCCGCCGACCCCGCCGACCCGCCGACCGCCGACCCCGCCGACCCGCCACCCCACGACCTTTCACCCTCGCCGTTCTCGTCACCCCTGCCGCTCCCACCTCACCTACCACTAACTCCGCCCCTGCAGCCTACATGGCTCACACGCCCAGCGGCACACTGCAGCTCCCGCCAACCCCACCGCTCCTGCTGCCCTAAACCTCCACCACCCCCACCATCCCCTACATCCCCACGACCTCAACCACCTCCATCACCCACGAAGCCCCCGCCACCCACCACCCCCACCACCCCTGCAGCCTACACAACTTTCCACCCCATCCCACTCACACCGCTCACTTCTGCACCCCGTCACCCACATCCCCACACCAATCACGCCGCTATCACCATCGCCAACCCTGCCATCCCCACACCCACACCACCCACACCGGCCCTGCTGCCTACACCGCACACACTGCCCCCGCTGCACCCTGCAGCTCTTGCCTCCTCCACCGCTCCTGCTGTCCTCAACACTCCGCAACCCGCCACCTCCGCCAACGTCACCACCCCGCCTTTCCCACCGCCCCATCGCCTGCGCTGTTCAACCGCTCCCGCTGTCCCCTGCAGCTTCACGCTGCCCCATCACCCACGCTTTCCCAAGCCCCGCCACCCCCTCCACACTTGCTGGCCCCGCCACGTCCCCGCATCCGCCATTCCCGCCACCCCCGATTCCCCCCCCCCCACCTCCTCTGCCGCCCCCACAGCGGTTTTGACATTGAATGTGAGGTAACGAATTGGATATTAACACCACTGACATTTTATCACACTTCTAGCCTCCCACCGATTCTGGTTACTCCTTCAAGCGTCTGAGGTTTTAACAAGAGATTAGTCATTCCAATAAGCTTAGTTGGCGTGTGTGTGTGCGCCTATGTTGCGAGTCTACCATAGGCCATGAACGAACTCGAAAATACCCGAAAGGACAGCCTTCTTCAAATCAAGCTGGCTGTAGTAAAACTTGCAAAAGGACAGACGTGAAATGTAACTGCGAATTGAAAAATGTAAGCACATTATGAAGAAATGGAGGTTTTTGCTTTTTATTATATGTTTGAACAAGCTCCGCCTTGCAGACTACGCCACTGCACCATATAACACCATATAACAAAAAATAAAAATATCCTGACAAAAAAATTCAGAAGGTGATTGTAATGTATTGTTAAATACACGAAGCTGTAGTTCTTGAATGTATATAATTGCCTTTCAATTGGGTTGCAATTTATTGTGGGTTCTTTCGGTACGAGAATAGCATTGATATTCACCTGAAGATTTTTTTTCTTGAAACATGTACTAGATTTGTATTACCAGTTACGCTAACAGAATGAGTTTCCTTTTCAAGTCGCTTTCAGTAAATCAATATTGATGTGTCTGCTTATAATTAAGCAGTACATATTCCAGACTTTTACCTGAAAAAAGGAAAAAAATCATATTATTTCATTTTGTATCACTTTCTTGGAAATCGCGTAAGGGTGTCCTGAATGTTATTTCAGCAAATTTTGGTTTTTATACATACTGGTTTATTTTGTTCCTCTTCTATTGGAAGACTTGAAACATTTTCCTGCAGTTTTTTCGCTTTTCTCGTCAACATTTTCTCGTCGGAGGTAGTTTTATTTTTCAAGAGGAAATTAATATTCTTAGAATTCAGAAAAGGAAAAAAGTTATGCGTGAACAAGAGTTGTAACAAAGGAGGTTCTTTACCAATTTTCAAAGGAAATTACTACGTTATTATTCGTTAACTAAATTAAGGTTTTTTATACACTATTATATATATATATATATATATATATATATATATATATATATATATATATATACATATATATATACATATATACATATATATATATATATATATATATATATATATATATATATATATATATATATATATATATAGAGAGAGAGAGAGAGAGAGAGAGAGAGAGAGTAACCGACCATATGTCGGTTCCATTGATTTTTGAGAAGCACCCAAGAACGTCAAGACACCCGAGAAGACACGACAAGATACAATTATAGTGTTACCGAATTGCAAGAGATTGCGCCAGCAGTAAATGATATCCCTTGCGAGAATTTATTAAGGTTTCTAAACGCACTCGCGTAGAATAGAACTAAAACCAATCAGAAATCACCCTTGAAAATATCAACACTAGCGCAAAGCACCGCTACGAAAAGCTCTCTCTTTGCTAATGACCGCCGATCTGGACGCACTGAAACTGTTCATGTTGGACGGGGAGGGGAATTCACCGTATTTCGACAATAAGAAGCTTGAAAAAGGTAATTCGTCTCATCATGTTGAAATAACGATACCATGTATGAGAGAATTGAGAATTTTAAACCATGAATATTCTGATAAATTCACGTGAACGCATTACGTAGAAATATACTATTTCTCTATCATCGAGGAAATAATATATTTCAACGTTCAAGAACGAATACTGAAGTAGAAAGCATGTTCTATAAGAAATGTTTCTATTTCCAGCTTTTTTTTCGTCTTGGCTTACCACGTAAGAAATTCATTACGCGGAGATATTGCAGTCATATTGTATAAAATTCGGAGGACTGTGGTAGCGATTCATCGGGGGACGTGTTCGCCGAAGCAAGGGGTTGCCACGACCTTGAAAGGATCTGGGTCGCCGTCGTCACTCCGAGCTGTGGAAATATTTCTTAGACACGACGTGTCGTGAGTCAGAAAGGAAAACTGTAAAACTACACTAGAAATTCTCTTAAAAACGGTTTAAAGAAGCAAGAATTATTCTACAGAGGTAGAATTCACCTCACTTACAGACGTAGATAGTCGAGTAATTAAATTAAAATCATTTAAACGTATTCTTTTACAATATTGCAGTCGTAAAAGGAAGCCAGATAGCTAATTCCTGAAAAAAAATTGTAAAAATCTATTTTTTCATTTTTCTATAAACGATAGTATTTGTTATTTTAGTGTGTTTTCAATTTATTGTTTAATCGTTTTCAAATTGTTCAAAATCAATAATTAGTAAAAGTTATAATTAATTTTGCATTAGTCGTTCATTGCATAACGACATTTTTTTTCTTTGCTGGCTAAATTGTACAAAGTAATGATCTACGTGAAAATGAAACGTCTTGTATATATTTCATGCACTATTCAAGTGACAATTTCTTTGAAAGTGTATGTAAAGGGTATTTTGGTGTGTGATTCTTTTTCAGTATTTCGTGTTCCCATGTATTATTGCCTTGTTTACAGGTATTTTGTTGTGTTTTTGTGAAGTGAAGGGTAATGTAATTTTATGTAAAGTATTTATGCAAGAGTTAAAACGCAACTGCAGTTGTTAGGTAATCACGTAATTGCTAAAGGTAGAGCAAGTGATAGAATTTTTCAATGCAATGTGTAAATACTAGATGAAATTGAATCAAATATTCAACAGAATATACATAGAACTTCGGTATATTTATGGCAGTATGAAATAGGTATTAGTTATATCCGTAATGAATCCCTACCTCACATTGAACAGCACCTCCCAGATGCCCATGCCTCATCCTTGCATCACTCTCGCTTAACCTAACTTGTCCCACCATGCGTGCTAAACTAATCAGTTACTCGTAGCTGTAAACTTGTGATGGCTTATTGCACTCAGTAACGCACATTATTGCGTGTTGCGTGCCTAATACTCAAGTAATAAATCTTTTAATTTCACACGCGCAGAAGATTTTTGAATTGTTTACCTCTTGTTATAAGCACGTACAAAAAATCCTACATTCAAATATTCAGCAGTTTTATCTCTGATTGTCATTGTTCTCTTCTGAATACACAGATATCCAGAATATTGTGTAACTAAAAATCATCCTTTGGAAACTTGGCAGTCTTTGCCCCCTAATGTTTCTTTTGAGGAACACTTCTCGCAGTATTTGAGGAAATTGCTCCGAATGCATGTGAAAGAGCGCGGAGTGCCCAAGCCAAGGCAGCCGTGCCAACGCGGTTTTCACGTAACTCGCCGCACACAACTGGCCATCTGTTACGGCGGCTGACACAAGCCATCTCGTAGCGCCACTTCTGCGCCGGGCGAGCTACATTCCTGCGGGGAGACAGAGGCAGACGGACTCGGGTTGAGGCTCCACCTACTCCGTCGAACGCGAGCGGCTGAATTGGCTCAGGGCAACAATTGTTGTCATTGCGGAAAGTCTGTACAGGAGCCCTTAAGGATTGTGTTGGGGGAGGCGGATTTTCGACACTAACTGACAGCCAGGTCAAACTTCACCAATTCCACTACTTTTGCAAAAGTTACATTAGTTAGTAAGTTAGTTATAAACTTACATTAGTTGTGAACTTACGTTACAGTAGTTGTAAACTTGCATTAAAGTAGTTGTAAACTTATATTATAGTAGTTGTAAAGTTACGTTACAGCAGTTGTAAACTTATTTTACATTAGTTATGTAGTTATATTACGTTACATATTTACGTTACATTAGAAAGTTACATTAGTTACATGCTTACGTTACACAACTTGGTCGAGATCCAAGGATGGAGGAGAATGCTGATGGCTGGCTAGTTTGATCGATCTTTTTCTATGGTTTCTCCAATCAAAATTAGAAGAATTCTTGTGCTGCATCTTAACAATCGGGCCATTGATTCCGCGTGATTTTTCCTTCCTCATTTTTGTCTTCTCACTTCTGACACACTTACTTTACTTACGTTTACTACACTAACACCTGCGTTACACTAAGGTTAGAGTTTTTTGCAGCCAAGGCGACGCCCTACTGGGGAAAAAACCCTGCTGTGGCAATTCCCCGCACGCCAAGTTGTACTACGGTGCTGGGTCTCACGTTCCAGCTGTGAGACACCATCACTATCTGGCACATCACGTGCACTACATTTACGGAATTTGAGACTTAATAGTTTACGCACACAAATTCACTCACTCTACAGTACTAGTACCTACGTTTCACAATCTAATAAAACTTTCGTTTCGATGACATACACAATCTGATAAAAATTATGATGCCGACTGTTATTCTCAGTATGGTTTTTTAGAGGTTTCCTCCTAGTAATTTAAGACGGATTCCAGATGAATAGGCTTCCATTCTAAGAAGAGATCCAAATATCAGCTATTCAGTAAAGACTCCATTTTGAAGTGGAAAATTATGCGGAATGGGTACATTTCTTAACAATTAAAATGTAGTGTTAATAATAAAAATAATAATGTTTTATAATACTTTTCTCTCGGGTGTTTGATTATTTCCAATTTTATGATAGTTCAGAGAGGTCACAAATTCGTCAAATATTTACACAAATCGTTACAAAACAAATAGTACCTTTCAATAAAATTGAAACCTTTGGCTGCCATTTAAGAGTGGAACGACCTGCTACCAGCTCAACTCATCATATTGGTCTACCGAGAGCTGGACACTGGAAACTTCCTTCCCAGCCCAACACAATCTCGACTGCGGGGCAGCGAGGGTTGGCGATGAGGGGAGAGGTGGGGGGAAGAGGGGGGGCAAAGGGGGCGGTGGCGCCGCAGACGCAGCGCGGCAGTGGCGCGGCGAAGAAATAACGCGGCGTATATTTGGCGTTCGGGGGTCGTGCGCGCCGGATTGCGCAATTTGTTTCCGGAATGCGCCGACGAGAGCCATGAAAAACGAAGCGGGCGCGCCCTGGCGGCCGGCGCAGTAAATACGCTCGCGTCGACCACACCACCGCGCTCTGCTCGCCCCGCCCTGTCTCGTCCCTCCGCGCTCTGCCCCACCCACGCGCACACTCTGGGCGATGCCCCACCCACACGTCCTCTGCCTCGCTGCAACCCACCCCCCGTCCCCGACCCTCTCCGCACCCTGGCTGACCCCGCCCCGTCCAGTCCCACCATGCCCCGCCTCGCCTATGCCCATACCCTGGGCGACGCCCCGCCCACACGTTCTCTACAACCCACCCCGCCCCGCCCCGACCCTCTCCGCCCCTCGCGCCCTGGCTGGCGCCGCCCCGCCCGCCCAGTCGCGCCGTACCCTTCCGCACTCACGCCTGCATTCTGAGCGATGCCTCGCCCACACGTCCTCTGCCTCGCTGCAACCCACCTCCCGTCTCCGACCCTCTCCGCACCCTGGCTGACCCCGCCCCGTCCAGTCCCGCCATGCCCCGCCTCGCCTATGCCCATACCCTGGGCGATGCCCCGCCCACACGTTCTCTACAACCCACCCCGCCCCGCCCCGACCCTCTCCGCCCCTCGCGCCCTGGCTGGCGCCGCCCCGCCCGCTCAGTCGCGCCGTACCCTTCCGCACTCACGCCTGCATTCTGAGCGATGCCTCGCCCACACGTCCTCTGCCTCGCTGCAACCCACCTCCCGTCTCCGACCCTCTCCGCACCCTGGCTGACCCCGCCCCGTCCAGTCCCGCCATGCCCCGCCTCGCCTATGCCCATACCCTGGGCGATGCCCCGCCCACACGTTCTCTACAACCCACCCCGCCCCGCCCCGACCCTCTCCGCCCCTCGCGCCCTGGCTGGCGCCGCCCCGCCCGCTCAGTCGCGCCGTACCCTTCCGCACTCACGCCTGCATTCTGAGCGATGCCTCGCCCACACGTCCTCTGCCTCGCTGCAACCCACCTCCCGTCTCCGACCCTCTCCGCACCCTGGCTGACCCCGCCCCGTCCAGTCCCGCCATGCCCCGCCTCGCCTATGCCCATACCCTGGGCGATGCCCCGCCCACACGTTCTCTACAACCCACCCCGCCCCGCCCCGACCCTCTCCGCCCCTCGCGCCCTGGCTGGCGCCGCCCCGCCCGCTCAGTCGCGCCGTACCCTTCCGCACTCACGCCTGCATTCTGAGCGATGCCTCGCCCACACGTCCTCTGCCTCGCTGCAACTCACCCCGCCCCTCTCCGACCCTCTCCGCCCCTATCCGTCCTGGCTTTCCCCGCCCCGTCCAGTCGCGCCGTACCCTGTCCCACTCACACCCACACTCTGTGCGATGACTCGCCCACACGTCCTCTGCCTCGCTGCGACCGTTCCGCCTTACACCCCATTCTGCCCTCGCTCGCGTGCCCATTTTTGCCACCATCCGCGTGGGCAGTTCCCGCTGTGTAGCTGCTTGGCTGTTCGGGAGACGCCGCGTCCTAGGCACAGTTACCAACGTTTCGGGGCCGCCATTCTCGACCTTTCTCAGGGCAAAAATGCCTTTTTGCCCATAAGAAAGTCGTAGAATGTCGGACGAAATGTTGGCACCTGTGTAGGACCCGGCATATTCCGGACAGCGAAGCTGGTGACTCCGGCCGTGGAAACCTACGCTCTCAAGTTCCATCTCTGGTTATCCCCGCCCATTCCTCTACGTCCCGCCTTGCTCAACTTCCTTCACGCTGAGGTTTGCACACAGACAGCATTGCTGGGGCCCCTGCAGCGAACCTGACCTGGAGATTGTGAGTGTGAGAGACCCGAAGATGGAAGATTTTCGACGCTAGGTAGATAACTAGCTGACTTTCAATATATGTCAGGGTAAAAATTCTAGCGACCGTCTACTCTGATCGTTAGTTTTCCATGATTTCTCTAATAATATCAGAAGAATGTCGGAACCTAAAAAATGCTATCAACTTTTCACGTACTTCTTATACACAAGCTTAAACTTACATACACTACACCTCTCATATGACGGGAGAACAGTCGGCCGCATAGAGCTTGTTCTGGTCGTAGTAGCGATTGCTGGAGTAAATACCTAGAGGATCGTTTTTTTCACGAGCTACATGTAGGTGGTTACCGCTTCTCACTATCACGAGAACACCGCCATATTTCGGAATAAAAACATTCATTGCATTAACGGGACTAATGAGCATGATGTGCACAGATTCATCAATCGATCCATTATTGCTAGTCCAGTCGCTACCGAGCTTCACTGCCCAACGCCGCGCCCCGTCCGCGCCCCTCCCATACTACTTCTTAAACTTCCATCTTTAACTCCGGCCTACCCCATCTCCACCACGCTTTTCTCTCTGCCCCGACTACTCTAGCCCGTCCTTCATCCATAACACCCGCCATGCGCTTTTTTTTCATCGCCAGGCCTTCATACTGCGTCGATCCCTATTTCCCCGTGGAACCCCAGGCCACACATCCCTCTCAGTCTGCTTCAGCACCAGTCACACGTCCGTCTTTGACTCCAAACACTCTATCAACCAATCGATTGATCAACCTATCTATCAATCAATGCCTTAAGCTTAATTTTTCATGGCGGGTCTTCTTTCCACTGACCATGCATATACCATGCATGCATACCATGCATGACCATGCACCTACGCTTCTTTCGCCATCTAGCAGAGAAAAATAGTATCACTTAGGCGACGTAACAGGGGACTAGAACGTAGCTCTGATGCTTCTTCAGGCTTGATGATATTTTACATGCTGTAAATCTACAACATATTACAGCAGGCTTCACTTCCTCTGCAATGGAAGGAGTACGAAGGATTTTGTTGCCCTTAAATATCCACGTATTGATCGGGTTTGAATCCACAAACATGGACAGAACAATCCGATACGCTAACCAACGCACCACCGAAGCCGCAAAGCACCTCTGAAGACAACCCCCCTCCTCGCTTCGTCGCCATTCCGCTTTCTCTGCCAGCACGCTCTTCCAACGCACCCCCGCACGTTCCGTTCAGCTCCTCATGACACTTTCACATGCACTCGCACACTTTCCACTCCACCTCATTCTTCTCCATTAGTATGCTACGTATAGAAGAGTGCCACAATGACATATTTGTATTTTATAATACAACATTTTGTCCAAATTTTAAATTATGAAACTGAATGAGGTATTTCATTGGTGCACGAACTTCGTGTTCTCTGGAAGGACTGTTATATCAGCAGCAGGTTAGCAGAATATTCATTTTTAGTCTGATAAGACCAACCTTTATCTCTTAAAATGTAATGCATGACAAAAGTGGTGCTTTAGTAGCGCTCATTCAATTCTACACACACCACCCTGCTACTTCCCTATGGATCCTTAAAAACAGACTCAAACCTACACACACTGTCTCGCTCCGCATTAAAATACACACACACTCAAAAAACACACACACAAACTTCTCCCTCCCCCTCATTCTTGTCCATAAGCACCCTCGATTCGCAGCTCCCCCAACTTGCACTTTCGTACCAAGTGCTTCTCATCATTGCACCGTTCCTTCCCTACATCTTCTGCGCTTTTCTTTCTCATTTCGGGATCGGACCCACGTTCATTACTCTTTCCTTACGTTTTTTCTTCTCACAAATATCTGCACTTTCCTCCCTTGGTGTTTCGACTGCTCATCGACTCCGACTACCCTCTATCTACCTGCGGCGTTCTACCTTTCCCCCTCTCCCCGTTCTCGTGTATGGGCTCTTGTTTGACTCTGCATTCGTTTTAATAATTTATTGTGAAAATACGTGAACACCCATTCCCTTTCCCTTTCCGCGCGTTTTCTTCAATTTTTTACTCGTATTCTACATTTATCATGCTTTCGTCTTTACTCTGTCCTTGCCCGCACAACCTGGCTCTTTTTCACCTTTGAGATCGCTTTAGATGTTCTAACCGCTTCCACCAATTCCCACATCCGAACTAATTATCATATAGATCTCTGCCTCCGTCTTTACTTTCTCTAATCTATGCCTCACTGAACGTTTGTGAAGGGATGAAGGCTCGTGTCCTTCTATTCATTTGTCTTCGCCTTCTGCGTCTTCTTCACTCTTTTACCATTACTTCCTTTTAAAGCATCATTTCTCTTTTCATATTCTCAAAAGTAGGAAACATACTGCGACGAATTACAGGGAAATGGATTCCCGAGGCTCTGGAAGCCAAAACAATTACAACAGATGAAGAATTAAATATTACCAAATATTGAAAATGGAAATGATGTAATGCTATCACTGAGTCAAGCGAAATAATAGTTTTTTTCAGTAAAAAACAAAAGAAGTCTCAATTATATATTGGGACAAAATTTAATGTAAAACTGTTAATTTGTGAAAATATTTTATTCAGTGCTGGGAAAATATAAGTAACTTTACTTATAAATAAATCTCATTTTGTAATTTTTACTTATAAACAGCATGATTGTATGTTTACTGTATTACAAATTTCATATTCGTTTTTCAGACAACCTACTGGTGAAAAAACGGCATGTAGTACAAGTTTTTGTCGCATTGTTTATAACTATTTCATAATATTGCACTGCATATAGCATCCTACTAATTCATCAGCCATCTTGTAAAAAAGTCTCTTCAGCAAAAGAAATGCAGAAAATTTGAATTTTCTATTTTTATGATGATATATTTTTGAAAATTCTGATCATTTAATAAAAATTAGTCTTACAGCATTACAAGTGAATACAAATTATAAAGCTTGATTCAAGTGTTTTCGTTTTGTCCTTTATAATTTTAAACAGTTGTGTGAACACTTGTCCATTTTATATAACATGTAATGTCCAGGAATCCTCATGCACTTCAGTGGTATGTAATTACGCGACACGCTCATGTTGCAAGTTCTCACAAAAAGGCAGTATGAAATTATATCTCTTTCCGCGTTTTCAAGCAGAGTCATTTCTGTTTAACCACTCTATGACTATACAACCACGTTTACAAAACAGTAAATACTATGAAACTTATGAAATAAATTATTCCACTGAAATTTCACAAAATGTAGATTTATTTGACTTGAAAAATTATTTTTTTAGATTGTATTTGGTTGAAAATTTTCTTTGGCTTTGTGGAAGTTAAAAAAATACCTGTTGTTGAGTTTGAGTGAGTTAAATACATTTAATTAATTACATTTTATAATGAATATGTTTTTATCGTTCATTAAAAATGATGTTATTTTGGTATAACAAGGTAACGTTGTAATGTAACATTGACTGCTTAAAGACAATTGGTGAACTACTTCCATTAGAGTAACATCACAATTATTACACTAAATCTCCTGAAGAAATAGGTTGTAATCCAACTGTTGAGAAATCGAGAGCTTAGAGCTTGCTTGAAGATATTTGAAGCGATACTTGGAACATAATTGGCAGATACTTGTGCCATGGAGGGAACATACATGGAGGCATACTTGCAAGCTACTTGCGCCGTTGAAGAAAGAACTAGGGGCATGCTTGGAACAAACTTGCAAGATACTTGTGCCGTTTAAGGAAAATAATTTTCGCAGGGAGGTCGACGTATACATCGGTGTCACTCCCCACTTTTTAACGTAGGAAAAACACCGCCACCTCCAAAAATATAACACACACTTCACTTACGGAACTAATGACTGTAGTAAATGACCAACCAATAAACCATTCAATGAGTGAGATGTTACTGAGCGAGATTGGTAGGGTAATGAGAGGATTGGAGTGACGAGGTGCGTGCTGTGAGGGACGGGTTGGACCAAGTTCCAGCGTGGCGGTGCCTGCGGCTAGGAGAGGGGGAGCGGTAGAACAGAGTGGGACGGAGTAGAGTGGAGCGAGTCGAAATAGGGTGAAGCGAGGCGAAGAGGACTGGAGAGAGAAGGAGCGTCGAGGATTAGGGACGTATGATGAGCGACTAGAAGAGGCAGTAAAGTGCAATGCCGGGCGGAGTAGAGCGAAGCGGAAGAGAGTTAAAGGAGTAGCGCCGAGCTGATAGTGAGAGACCCAGTGGACAGCGATACGAGACTGGCTGGGCCCCAGAGGGCTAGAGAAGCTTGTGAAGGGGCGTGGTTGAGGGAAGCGGGATGAAGCGGGTGAAATGTGTCGGCACTGAGCGGGATGTGCAGTACGAGGTTGTGCAAAGGAGGTGGAGTGTAAGGCCGTTGTGTGCATGGTGCTATTCTGTACGTGACGAGGAGGAACGATAAAAGGCTGGAGAATGGTGAGACGAGATAATGACGGAAGGTGAGAGGAGGGGTGCGTGTCGGAGTGTGGAAATGAGGTGCGTGGCAGAGAGAGAGAGAGAGAGAGAGAGAGAGAGAGAGAGAGAGAGAGAGAGAGAGAGAGAGAAATGAAGCGAGAGAAGAGGTGTGTGGAGGAGCTGGGCGAGGCGAGCAGGGCCCTGTAGTGGAAGGGAATGGAATGCCAGGGCTTGTTGTGAATGATAATGTGCAGTGTGGGGCGAAGCGAGGCAATTCTGCGTGGAATTAGGTGAGGCGAGAGGTAGCGAGAACGAACGGAGAGAAACGTAGCGAGACGGAACAAGACGGAGAAGGGCGAGCTGGACGCTGCGGAACGAAGCATGTCGCGGGGGAATGGAATGGGGCGGAGGAGACCAGAGCGGGGCAGAAGGAATGTAGCGGGACGGAGGGAATCTAAACGAAGGGGGACGGCGTGATGGACATGAACGGAGCTGGCCGGAGCGAGACGGGGCAGGAGGAAGCTGGGAAAAGCAAGATGGAGTGTAATGGACGAGGCGGGAAGGGTGGGTCGGAGTAGCCGGCGCGCGCCGAGGCAGGACAGAGAAGAACCAGAGGATTGAGCGGGACGGACCGATACAAAACGGAATGGGACGGAGGGAAGCGGGTTGCAACGGGGGCGAGGTGGGATGGGGTGGGCAGGACGACGGAGCGAGTAGAAAACGTAAGCTGCGGGACGGAGCAGAACGAACGGCACGAAATGGGATGATCCGAGTGAGACGTACCGGGACGGAGCGAGACGAAGCGAGACGGAACCTTACGGAGCGTGGCGAGGTGGAAGGAAACTGTTAAAAGCAAGATGGAGTGGAACGGAAGAGGCGGGGTGGGTGGGGCGGGTAGTAGTGAGTCGGAGTGGACCGGGCCGCGCCAATGCGGGACGGAGTAGAACCAGAAGCTTGAGCGGAACGCAACGATACAAAGCGGGGGCGGGACGGAGGGATGCGGGGTGCGACTAGGTGGAACGAGGTGGGATGGGGAGGGACGGAATAGGATGGAGGGAATAGAAAATGGAAGGAAGCGGGACGGAGTGGGACGAACGGTACGAAATGGGGCGATCCAAGCTAGTCGGGCCGGGACGGAGCGAGACGAAGCGGGTCGAAGCCTCTTGGAGCGGGGCGGGGAGGGACGGAGGGAGCTGGCTGGAAGGCGAGCAGTGGGGATGCGTGGCGACGCGAGGAAGAAAAAGTCGGGGTGGGGCGGGGCGGGGCGGGGCGGGGCGGGGCGGGGCGGGGCGGGGCGAGGCGGGGCGGGGCGGGGCGATGTGGGGCGTTGCGGGGCGGGGCGGGGAGGGGAGGGGCGGGGTGGGGCGGGGCGGGGCGGCGGGCAGCGGAGCGAAGCTCGCGGGCGGTGGGCGTGCGGGGGCGACGCGCAATCTAATTACAGGCGCCTGGCCGTGCCTGCCGTAAACAGCGTCACACGCCTCATAAAGCACCTCCCCTCCCCCCTCCTTGCATTTCCATCTCTCGCTCTCTCCGTCCTTTAACACCACACGATGGAGTTGCCAGCCCATAACTGGACTTTCCAAGATTCTGCATTTGTAGGTTCGATACTGAGCGGAGATATTTTTTTAAACTAGGTAAATATATTCGGGTTTCGGTGAAGTGTTGATATGGTACCAAATATTTGAGTGAAAATCGTTGTGTTAGATAATTGGGAACGTCAGAAGTACATATATAATATCAATACAGATGCACTAAATGGCCGTTTGTAGAATTGAAATAGATTCTATTTTCTTTTCTTTTTTAAATTTTTATTGAAGGTGTACATTATATTTTTTGGAAGCAACCATTACAGTTTTGTAATGGTTGCTGGCGCCTCTAATTACCTATTTATATTATTTCATTTTTTCACATTTTATACCTGTTTTATTTCATATATCTGATAATTATTTCTAAGTCTTCCATCGATGTTAGGGTAACAAGCGTACATTTTGGCATTGACAACTTTTATACACAAGATCATAGGTGTATCTAACGCCGCGGCTGCCTGCTGGGAGTTCAAGAGGCCACCTGCTGTAATCTGTTTCTTCTATGATTTATTCTAGCATATTCTAATGGATACTGAAGAACAATTTAAGTAATGGTCTGAGAAAGAAAGAAGTGAGGGAAAGAGAGAGAGGGAGAGAACGGAAGAGAGAGAAAGCTAACTCAAGAGGAAGATAATGGAAGAGAGGGAGAACAAGGAAGAGATAAGGAGAGAAAAAAGAAAAAGGAGAAGAGAAAGGGAGAGATAGATAAAGAAAGAGAAAAGTAGGGGTAGAGAAACGAAGAAATAGGGAGAAAGAGGTGGAGAGAGGGAGAAAAAGAGCAAGGGAGAGAAACAAAATGAGGGAGAAGGGGAGGTCGAGGAAGGCAAAGGAAGATGGGAATGAGAGAGAAAGAAAGATAGAGAAATAAACAAAGATATGTATTCACTTCGTATAACTGATCAGGGCTTTCTAAGTCGTGCAGCCGGTAGCGTGGAAGTACAATTCCAATCAGCCAATCGCCACAATACTCTTCAAAGTTCGAAAGTTATATTACTACCTCAACTGTTAGTTATTTTTCTACCTCATTCCCCCAGCATGTTTTCCTTACATGGAATTCTCTAAACCGTTGCCTTCACATTCTCCGTCTGATTCATGAGAACTTCTCTTCCTTCTGCGCTTTGCAGATTCTTCTTTTGGGCTTATTATTTTTCTTCTCTTACTTTTTCAAATTCCTCGTTTCGGCGTTCATTCCCATCGATCCAAACCCTACTTCACCTAAATCTGAGCACATTTGTCATGTGTTCATGTTTTGTCACATAGCTGCTTCACTCTTACCCATTGACAATCCTTACCATTCTCTCCCTCGTTTTCCAATCTCTCTTTTTTCATGTCCTGGATATCCCTGCCCTGCTTGTCACCCTTTTCGTCACCGTCCTCTCCTCTTTCTTTATTCTTGTTCATGCACCCTTCCTTACCCTGTGCAGGAGTTGGCAGCAAATTGGAGCGTTCCCAGTGATTCTCCAACTCTCTCAAACAACGACTCTCGCGACCTCTTTTCAAGGGTGTTCATTGAAACAACTTTATTTTCTCGCGCGCTCCCCTACTTTCTGCCTGGCTGCCCTGGAATTTCGTCGCCCTGCTCTCATGCCCGCTTCACAAACAGCAAATTCCTTCTGCGGTCAATGAGCGCGGTGCGCACGGAGAGGTATTAAGCGCTGCCGGTGGAGAATCAAGAACAATGACGCTCGAGGTAGTCATAGTACGTCATTATATTCAAGCAAAATTTAATGTGTTTGTTTGATTCTTGATCAATTTAATAGTACATAAATTAAAAACAAAGAGTGATAGTACGTGCGAAAGAGAAATTAGTGATTTTACTATGTTTCTCTACCAGTAGAAAATATGAAATTTAGTACTTTTTGTTAAATTTGTTGGAAATGCGTTGTAACTATTAGATTTACAGAAAGTATAACCTAAATGTGAATATAACATTATAAAAAATAGTTTGCATTCTTGACTTTTTTCTTATTTTATTTTGTGTTGATCTAGAGAAAGTTTTCAAGCTGCTCACGTAAAGTACGGAGGTAATGTATAGGCTTAGGAATTAAAATAACTATAATACTCTTCATTCCTCCTTGTATACGAAAATAACACTAATTGAAATTAAGTTAAAAACGAGATTATTCTTAGTTCAGTTAGCTGTCCTTCATTGATAAATCCATACATTAGAGAAATTATTACAACAATGTAAACAACGTGGAAACAAAAAAATCGTTAATTTACAGAAAATATTAAAAATCAACAATTTCAAAACTTTTATTTTTCCTTCTTTAATGTTATTTCCGTTTTTCAATGTTTCATAATTTTCTAGTATTCTATTTCATATTTTTTCGGCAATAATACTAAGTTGAAAAACACCATCCCCAGTAATTTGATTGTAATAATAAAATAAATCAAATGGTGGCGTTCGTGGGAAACAGACATGTGGATGGTGAATAGGAAGTAAAAAAAATTCAGAGTTAGGAAGGAGATAATTAAATCACAAGCATTCAATTATCAGCTACAAAAGTGTAAATACAAATAATTTATTTTATTTTAGATCTATTTTAAAATTAATTTTGGATGTCATTTGTTAATAATTTTACTCTTTAAACACATATAGATAATGAAATATATGTGCACATTTAACATTGCTGTTTTAGTTAGAATCTCTCTACGTAGACAATATGCTAGGACGTGAATGTACCGTTTGAATTAGTCTTTGATGAACTTGAAACACTTGTGCAGTAACATTAATATTTTTCTATTCACAAAGTCAAAATCACTATCACAAAGAACCTTTTTGCGATTCTTTCGATATGTAGGGATAATTTAGACAACGAATAAATATTATTTAATGGTATTTTTATCAATAACTTTTTGACAGAGGTGCCCCCACATTATCTCGCAATAATTTAATGATAACCAAACATTTCTTATTTGACTCAGTGTGCTACTGTAGTCCGAATATGGTCAATTTTGCGTTCAAAAGATAGAAATAGTTACTTGGCAAATGGCCATATCTCTGTTAATCTTTTTTCCAAAATACTATTAATTTGGATAATATTAAAGCTTGAAATCTCAGAAAAGCTTTTATTACCAGCCCCTTATAACAACAAGTGGATAAATCCTCTTCCTATGTATAGTAAATTACTTCCTATAACACATGGTGTAGGTAAAATAAATGTTTTGTTGGTCCTTGATAGAAACAAATCTATTGATGGCACTACGTTCGTCTGTCGTCCGTCCGTTCGTCCGTCTGTTTGTCCGTCTATCCGTTCATCAACTCTAGTGCCTAAACGGTTCAGCTGATTTTCTCAATTTTACATCATTATCTTTATCAGCAGTTTTGCTGATGAACAAATACTATTGTAATAATCCACGTATTATCGTTTCAGGATATCGATAATTATTCAATTACAACCACATGTTTGTAAGAGATCTTCCAGTTACTCTTGTATGACATAAGCCCCGGGTACTCTCTCGCTAGTGGGTTGGCAATGAGTAAAGCGCCAGCGTAAGCCATACAGTTATGTGGTCCAGGGAATCCGCCGTGCTCTCAGTGGATTTGCGGTGGACGTACACTTCTGTTAGGAAACAGGGACGACTCGTAGTCCCAATCAGTTCACAAAAGGGATCGAGTAGTTCGTAATGAAATGGAATGGACGTTCGTGAAAGAGCAAACACTAAACTCTCATATGTGTCGTGTTGAAGCACTTAAGGCTAAAGGGCATTTGGAAATATGCAAACTGAAGCTCATAGTTAGAGACCAGAACTTAAAGAGTAACCTTTCTGACTTTAGGGGATGACACACAAGAAAAAGTATTGTGAATGAGGACCATTTAAAGGAAACCTAAAAAAATTTACTTGCCAGCTGCCATCTATCGTTACCCAAATTACATTTTTTGACATATTCACAATTTTGTAGTTTCCTAATAGTAGAACCGAAATATTCCTTTAAGAATATTGAAGAAGAGTAAAATCTCGTCCTATATAGAAATGGTCATTGAAATATTTAAAGTCGTTTTTGAGAAAATGGCGTTTAAGCGTTACTATAACTGCGAAATTTAGAGCTCTTTTTCGCAGGAATACGTCATTGTACGTCATTTCGAAATACGTCATTTAAAGTCACTTGAATCACTTCCACTCACAAACGCAATAATGTATACCAATAGATTGAAATGTGCATATTAACGAAGTGAGATATATATTTAAAAAAATCTATTTGTTTATTTGTTGAAAAGCAAAAGAATACGCAAAATGAACTTTAGGTCATATTAAAAAGTGCAATTAGTACTATCCATTGGAAAACTTTGAAGAAAACATTTGCGACCATTTTTTAGAAAATGTCATTTGATCGTTTCTGAAAATGCGATATTTCGAGCCCTTTTTCATAGAAAACTTTTGACTTTTCGAGAAACGTTATTTGACATTAAAACTACATGTAATCATAAATAAGATAATGTGAAGAAATTGCCTCAAATGTAAATATTATCGACACGAGAGAGAACTAAAAAAAATACATTTTTGTAGTTTGCGAAAAAAAACACAAAATAATATAGCAATATGGCATTTATGACATCAGATTTTGGTTCCGTCTCCACCAAAATTTAAAAGAAAAAAATTTGCAGCGGTTTTTGAGAAAATCTTGTTTTTGCTATTTTTTAAAATTGCAAAATTGCACGGAATATTGCATGTGAACTACTAAAATTTCCAATAAATCGACATGAACTTAATGAAAGAACTATTTATGTAAAACATATTTCATTTGAAGGAAAACTCTGTCCTCTAGGCTGATGCTGGAAAAATTCAAACATTTTCAATTTTCGAAAATTCAGAGTTAACTGAGAAAATCAAACCTATGCCACGTTTGTAAGTGTATATTACTCTATTCAGAGAAGAAGTTTAAAGAAAAAATTTAGACTTTTTGTGAGAAAATTTGGAAATGTCAGGGCGAGCTTCATGTAAAATACCCCAAATTTTAATGAATGTATCACAAAATTTCAAATCATCAACTAGAACCAGATAGACGAGAGTTTTTACAATTCTGTAAAGATTGCACGCATGGTTTAGGCGCTAGCAGTGTTTGCAGACGGACGGACGTTTTTAAAAAATCTAGAGGTGCTTCAGAATGGCGCACACTTCTTCGTAGTCACCTCTTTTAATTTTCTTGGTGTGGACTGGTATTGTAGTCGTTTCCCTCCTTGCTAGTTTCCATCTATTGCGACCCAAAGAAATGTTTTTTGAAATGTTCGAAACTTTTCGGTTTCCAAATAGAAGAACCTAAACTAAATTTTAAGAATATTAAAGAAGGCTATATTTTTTTTAAAGTCCCTGTTATCTACTGCCAATTAATTGTTAGAGTTCTTGCGTCAGTGTACTTAAACTGGGAGGTGTCGCATGGGAGAATTTGGACCCCAGGCATTATTTTTTCTCATACATTTTATTTGAGAATATTATATATACTTGTGATTCGAACCTGTTCTCTTCTTTTATCTGAAAAATCCGTTTTTCGTCACATGATGGCAGGCTGCCTGTCAATTCTCAAAAATTATTTTTCTTTCGTCGGAGACCCTGGGGGTACCACAGCACCACGCGCCGTCCTACGTTGACAAAGCCGACCGGTACATTGCCCACAGAGCCTTTGCGGTAACCTGTGACACAGCACAATCCAAGTTGGGATTGTGTTGGGAGAATTAAGCATTACTTTGTGAAGATAAAGCATTAATTGTTTTTCCAGGAATTGCTAAATATAGACAGAAACTGCCAAAGACTGCTAGCAATTGCACACGGAAGTATGCATCACATTCTACTTTAGTTTGTTTTGAGCTCAATATAAACGGGATTATCACGGGAGTTGATACCCACATTAGTGCAATATTATTATTGTGAAAATAAACGAGAAATACAAGATCTAAGACATAAAATTAAGAACACAAAATGTGAAATCATTCTCAGAAATTCAGATTTTAAACTATCCCGTGAATGTGAAAAGTGCATGAAAACGATAGTATGCAAATCACATTAATTGTTCGTTTGTATTGAATGTTTGTACAGTTGTATTTCTAAAATTTACACATACAATCTAAAATTCTTATTCAGTGAGAGAAAGAAAAAAACATTTTATGCATCGGCAGGTGTTTGTTGAATTTTATAAATTTATATTTTTATAAACATTTTTAAAATGAAGTTATGGATGTAACAATCACATAAATACCTCGTAATATATGTTTATTATTTTAGAAGAAATCTATTAGACGAAGTTTTCTCTGGATACCGTTTTGTCCAACGTGACCAATTACGTTCGTAGGCAAGCAGCGACATGCACATCAGTGTCATACTGGTACTTCAACATCTCCAATGGGGGTAAACCCGGAACGCAAAAATAAATGCGAAATAATTGTAGAAATATATTGTATATTTACCAATTAATACATTTTTAGCAATAATTATTTTGTACTAGTTTATGTTTATATATTTTCAGGTTTTGAAATACAGCAAAGGCATACATATTTTTAAAATATTCAATATATTTGGTTCTTTCCGAGAGGACGCAGATGGAAATATCCTATTTTTCAAAAAGTAGTTCAATATTTACAATATTTCTCCGTTTGGTTATTACATCGAGTGTTATTTACATCCACAGATACTAAAATAAGATTCCAAGATGCTAACGTAACCAATCCTTATTAAATATCCACATTGTTACAGTATACGACTCGGGATTTCGTATACTAGTTTACATATTAAGTTAATTCTCAATCGACTATATAGCAGACATGTCCTTAATGATTTACAGCTGCAAACATCGGTCCTTGAAAGTTTAACATCATTAGGCAACTCATGATAGAATTCTTCTCGTGGTCTAATTGCTCATGTACCACGTTAGCGCTTTGCTACTGCAACTAACACTGTTTGATGACTGACCCCTGGAGCTGTAAGCGCCGCTGTAGCAGGATCTGGCCATTACTTGGAGGAGGCGTTAGTCGACGCCGAGCTATTACCCCTCGCGGGAGCCGTGTCGTCAACAGTTGAGAAACGGCGCGCGCCCTCGTTCGGCCTGACACTCTACGCGCCTCCGTTAATACGCAAACGTTGCGTTGCCTGTTATAACCTCTCTACATGCAGGCAAAACGGTTATAGTAAATTATGACGTGAGAGAGTTGTACAATAAGATTTTCTTCGTGAATGTGGTAGTTTACCCCCATATCTTGGAGAATGTTATTGCTGAGGAGTTAAGGGCATCAACTGATGTAACTACAATACCTCTGACCGGGAGGTTGCTGGTTTGAGTCTCGACGGTGGCGGATTTTCGACTATAGATAGATATTTACGACGAATTCGGCCGGTTTTTGGAGAAGAAAACTAGCTGCTGGCTGCTCTGATCGGTGGTTTACCGTGATTTCTTCTACATTAAAATCACAGTTTTCGTGAATTATCTGTTCGAAAAAGCCTGATCATATCCCAGTAACCGAAAAATGAAACTATAGTTTTCACAATAAATAATGTGAAAATGATAAGAACTAAACCATTACGGACACACAAAATATCAACTAAAATATATTTTAAAGTAATAACTTATTTTCAGAACAAAAAATAAATATAAATTAACAAAATGGCTAGAAGAACATACAAGGTGTGTTCAAAAAGAAACGGGAATTTTCAATTTTTTTTAGAAACACTGTAATTTATTCGTCAACAGCAATGTTGTGCACCTTCAAAGTAGTTACCAGTAGATAATGTACATATCGCGCTTCTTCCAATCGCCGAAACACTTCTGGAACTCGATCTGTGGGATAGCATTTAACTCTTTCAGCGATGCGCTTTTAATCTCATCTATGCTTGCAAAACGACGGCCCTTTAAGATTCTTTTTATTTTTGGGAAAAGGAAATAGTCGCACGGGGCCAAATCTGGCGAATATGTAGGCTGGGGCATCATAACAGTGTTGTTTCTTGCCAAAAATTCACGAACAAGCAATGATGTGTGCGCAGGTGCATTATCGTGATGCAAAAGCCATGAACTGTTTCGCCACAAATTCGGGCGTTTTTTTCGGATTGCTTCCCGCAAACGGCGTTGAACTTGAAGGTAGTATTCCATATTAATTGTCTGACCTTTCGGCAAGAATTCATAGTGCACTATGCCATGAAAATCGAAAAAAACGGTAAGCATAACCTTCACATTCGACCGCACCTGCCGAGCTTTTTTCGGTCTTGGCGATCCAGGATGCCTCCACTGGGACGACTGAACCTTAGTTTCCACGTCATATCCGTACACCCATGTTTCGTCACCTGTTATGACACGTTTTAGTACTTCTCCATCATTACTGATTTCATTTAGCGACTCCTGAGAAACTTCCATTCGCCGCTGCTTTTGTTCGAAATTCAACACCTTTGGCACAAATTTTGCTGTCACACCTTTCATACCCAAAACATCCGCAATTATTTCATAACATGAGCCAATTGATATGCCAACATCATCAGCAACTTCTCTTACTGTAATTCGGCGATCGTTCATAATTATTTCTTGCACTTTTTGCACATTTTCAGCTGTTGTTGATGTGCTGGGGCGTCCAAAATGCTCGTCGTCTTCCACGTCTTCACGGCCATCTTGGAACCGTTTGTACCACTCATAAACCCTTGTTTTGCTCATAGCAGACTCACCAAAAGCAGTTTTCAACATTTCTAGAACTTTGTTACATTTTATTCCGTTCTTATAGCAAAATTTAATGCAAATCCTCTGATCCATTTTTTCAACTAATTAAAAATCGCCACTACTAGGCAAATACATGTAACCTTCTTCGCAACTGACGAAAGACTAATCATCCAACAATGGAACTAGTGTACAGATTCACTCCAGATATGTTTACCAACACAACAAAAAAACAATCTCGCGAACCAGACTATTACCACACTCGCAATAACAAAATTCCCGTTTCTTTCTGAACACCCCTTGTATGGTATCAATTTTATCTTTAATTACGGTTCTTTTTTTGGTTTGGAAGATTGCAAAGGGGCGAGTTTAAATAAGAGATATGAAAATATTAACCATTAAAGTTACTGAACAACATAGAGATACATTTCTGACAAGCATATCAATTTTTAACTGACAAATAATGTTTGACCATTACGATTCTATTCCAAATGTCAAAATACAAAATAAAAAAATAAAATTAAAAAAGCTGAGTATGAGAGATATTCTCAGTCTTTACAAACGAAGCAACTCCAAAAGATTATAAATTAAAATATTCCCTGTAATCACACCTGCAATCTCCAAATAACTCGCCGTGTTCTTGCACCTGGTGCAATGCAAATAAACACTAACTACAAACCAAGCAAAAAACTTCCAACTACAAAACAAGTATCATTAATGTCTAACATGCAAATAATGTGTGCCAGAGCATAATAAAACGTGCATTCAGCGAGTGCGATAAGACAAAATTATCGTGTGCAGGTGAAAAGCTTTTCCGCACGCGAGGGTGAGTCAAATATGTAGTGGTGGCCATTACAAGTTAATTCAAAACCAGGCGACGAACAAAATGTAGAAACCAGACGATAGAGACGGAGACTTGCTGCTTTAAATAATAAAATCCAACTGATAAAAATTATTGATAGAACTTACATAGCCAATTGACGCTTAAACATATATTTTTAAAGAAAGGAAGGGAAGAGACATACAAAATAAATTAGAAAGGATTTGCAAAATTGTGTACGCTCGTATACATGCATATATACGGAGTAATAAACTTAGTATGGGGAAAATTATGTAATGCTGCGGAAAATCAATTTCGATATTTCAACGGAAATACACGTTTTGGGGTCCCCTGATAACAAAAAAGTGTTTTTTACTTTCTCATATACGTACATATATACGGAGTAATATACGTCTATTGGTATCAAAATTTACCAATAGATAGTGCTAATTGCACTGTTTAATATGACGTAAAGTTTATTTCGCTGTATTCTTTTAGTTTTTAAAAATTACACAAATGTAAATTTTTGGAAATATCTCTCACGCCATTAATATGCACATTTCAATCAATTTGTATTCATTTTGCATTTGCTAATGTAAGTACTTCAAATGAAGTTTTTCGAAAACTCAATAGATTCCTGTGCAAAAGCCTTAAATTTGGCATTGACAGTAATGATTAATCGCCATTTTCTTTAAAAACTGCTTCAAATATTTCAATGAAAAATCTCCGATTTAAACATAGCTACATTGCAAGGTCACGAGATGGAAGGAGAGGGGGACATTGTTATTTAATAAGGGACTCCAGTAACAAAAAATAATTTCTAACGAATCTCCTGATTGGATGACAGTGTTCCCATATCCTTCCGGGTCGTGACCTTGAAGTGCAGCTATGTTTAAATGGAAATATAGTAAAACTAACAGGCGATTGTTGTGCGAAGCCAACCGTTGACTTGTCAATCGTCCATCCCCAGGCATTGGCATCTGTTGAGCTGTCGACCTTCAGCCTGCGGTGCTGTCCTTCGCAGGGGGAGGTCACGGCCCCATAGAGCGCTCCGTCTCAACCCCACCCCACACCGTGCATTGAGCAGCGGCTCCATTCGGCGCGGCGCCCTGCCGCCGCCGTTCCCGCCCCCGCCCCCACGCCCAGCCCCACCCCCAGTCCAGTCGCCGCTCCAGTCCCGCCCCCGCCCGCGCGAATTAATACGCGCCGTAATGAAGGCGTGTAGGACGCGCAGCAGGGCGTCGACCCCGCCCCCGCCCCCGGGAATGCGCCGGGCGAGAGGAGGTCTCAGGCGGGAGGTGGCGTCAGGGGTCGAGGCAGATGCAGTGCACAGGCTGGGGCGGGAGCTATGCGAGGGGAAGCCAGGGCGAGGGCAGGCGTTGGCTTTGAGGGGAAACCTGGAGCGGGGGCTAAGGTGGAGGAGAAGATGGAGAGGAGGACGAAGATATGACAAAAACGATGACATGAGAACGAGGCCATGGCAGCGAAGGCGAGGTCACGATGACGAGGACGAGATCATGATAAAGACAAAAACATGACGTATGACATGACGAGAACATGACATTAAATGGCATGACGAGTACATGACAATACGTCTCATGATGAGGATGCAACGTGCAATGACGAAGACCCATGGCATGACGAAGATGAGGAAATATCATGACAAGGGCATGATTTGACGAGGACTTTCTATAACAGAAACATGATGAGAACGGGAACAATTTTGATGCAAAAACCGTTGAAAATGTTGTGCTTATGGTCCTAATGATAATTAATGTTAGGACCCACCCACCGGAACCACGCCATTGATTTGGAAAACGAGCGAAAAGAGTATCATTGCCCGAATCATATTGGCCACTTTTTGAATTTTATTACGTAACTCTATTACTTTAACACGTGCATCTTTTGAATAAC
This sequence comes from Teleogryllus occipitalis, assembly GCA_011170035.1. NCBI lineage: Eukaryota > Metazoa > Arthropoda > Insecta > Orthoptera > Gryllidae > Teleogryllus > Teleogryllus occipitalis. The sequence continues at coordinate 31,843 of BLKR01014876.1, forward strand.
AACACATCATACTTTATTTCATAGTATTCATTACTTTAGATATTTCGAAATACTACTCGCGCGAGAGGGCGGGATAGCGGTAGCAACGGCTGCGGAGGTCCTGGTGCGAAATCAAAAGAGATGACACAACAGGAGGAACAGGGAGAAACATATTGAAGCAAAAAGATGATGGCAACGGTGAATTACTCGTAGACATATATACGTAGTGAGTCTATAGATTCCGAACCATAATTTTGTTCTCTATATTCAATGACTGATAACTTCTATGGGAAAAAATGAGTCTCATGTAAATTTTTGCAAAAAGCCGGTACAAAAATTCAGAATAATTTCAAGTCCTAGCGATATGATAATATGATTACATTACGAAAAATGTTATTTATATATAAACAAGTTAATACACTCCAATGTTCTGTGTATTACATTCCAAAATAAGGCACTGAACAAATGATATATTCTCTATTATTGCGAATTTTCTAAAAGAGATTGTAAAGTAAAACGTGTTAAAATTGGAGGTATGTTTCATTATAAACCTAAGGAAAATAGTGCCCTGTATTTTAAACGAAACAATGAACCTTGATCTAAATAGTTCCAAAACCCTGTGTCTGCACCAACGCTTCTCACCCTGTCCGTTCGCGCCTGGTCTAGAAGTCCTCTTTCGGCACCTCCCCCTACTCTTTGCACGCCCTGGCCTCTCAGTGCCCTCCCACGTTGCATCTCCGCCTCCGCTGTGGCCATCGTCCTTATCTCGCAGCAGTTGCACCTCATTCGCATATCGCACCCTCCACGCCCCGCCCCCCTCGCTGCGAGTGGTTCGGTCGTCCCCCGTGGCGACCATTGCTCTACTACACACCCATTGTCTTCACTTGGCGACTGCCTCACCCCCGACCCACTTTTGCGCTGTCTTGATACCACGGAGTTCCCGCAAATGTTACGTCTCCACCTTCGTTCCCTTGATTTCTCTTGCAGTTCGCAGTCGTCTTTACGGACGGTCGTTCCTCACGGCACATTCTCCCTCAAATTCACCCCTCTTTTGTCGTGCCTTCGGCCTGGTGTCTGCGTCTACTTTGAAACGCATTCGCTCTCAGAGTCGTCCCATCTCCATCCCGTCTTTGTCCTCATTATCACTTCTCTTTTGCTTTCACCATCGACCACAAGGGCAACGCCTTGGCCCTGCCTTCGCCCCGCCTTCGCCCCGCGTCAGCCCTAGGTTCGCCCCGCCTTCACCCCGCCCTCGCCCCGCCTTCGTCCCGCCTTCGTCCCGCCTTCGTCCTGCCTTCGCCCCACCTTCGCACCGACCTACTGTCGGCTAACGGGGTTTTCCTCAACCAGGTATTTCCCACTAGGGGGAGGGCTCCGCCCTCGCCGTGACAAGCTCTTAGTCCCCGCCCGGTCTCCCGGCATGTGTGGAAATGTAATGCATGATTAGGAGATGAGAATAGAATACGGAAGAGGAAGGAAATACCGCACGCAATCCCTAGCCGTTTGTTAGGGTACTGTTTCGGCATTTGCCTGGTGTTGATCGGAGAAACCACGGAAAATTACCGATCGGAGCGGCCGGCCGCTAGAATTCTTCTCCACACAGTGACTGAATTCGACCTGACTGAATTTATTTCTACTATACTGCCTGCAATTTTCTTAGGACCTGTTAACAATGAAAATTGTAGAGAATTAGCAGTTTTGAAACTACCTTATTGCAGTGAATACGACATAAAGCACATATCCAAATTTTTCGAAAGATTTATTTAAAAAGTCTGTGAGTTTATGCACTTCCAGAGTGTATATGGTGAAGATAATATGATAAACAACAGAATATGGTAAACATCATCTTAGTTTTTAAATCACACAATGATACCATTCGAACCATAGGTATGAATTTCTACAATAGTGATATCAAAATACTATTATTTCGTGTGTAATTCAGATGTATCGAATCAAAAATCACCATATCCCTATTCACATCGCGTCTCTGCATCGGCACTTGCCCCATGACCGCGCCGTCGGCCTTCGCATACTGGCCTGGCCCCGCAAAGTCATTACCGCTCGCCCCGTCCTCAACACGAACGCCCGCCCGTCTTCGAACACGCCCCTCATCCCCTCAACCCCTGCGCGGCACGGGAGGCCTACACGGCCGTGTCTGAATTAATTGCGCTCTTCGCCTCGCCCTCAGCGGCGGCGCTGTCGGCGATCTCCGCCCCCTCCTCTCCTCCCCTTCCCAGTCGCGATGCTCGCCATTTCCTTCCTTGCCTCATGCTTCTTGGCTTCGCTCTCTCCTCCTCCTCCTCCTCCTCAAATACCTTCTTCTCCTGGTCTTTTCCTTCTCTTCAATCTCCTTTCTATACCTGTTCCTCTTCTCTTTTTCCCCCTCCTCTCATATTCCTCTCCTCCTTCTATTCCACACACTCAGTCATAATATCCTCTACTCGCTCTCTTTCTCTTTCTACTGCCAATCTCCTTTTACTTCATCACCTGTGTTCTTTCTATCTGCTTCATTCGACTGCTTCTTCCTTCTTTTTATCCTACTTTACGTAATCATCCACGTTTTCGCAGTCCCTCGTTAATTCTCTTTCTCCAACTCATCCTTACAAATAGCCGCCTACTTTTCCCGCTCTCGCGTTCCCCGTATTATTATCCTTTTCCTTTTTCGACGGATTCCTTCTTCTCCCTTCGTCTTTCTTCTCTTTTTTCCATTCGTCTTTTCGACTTTTTCTCTCCCTTCTCTCTTGTCTACACTTTTGCCTCTTCGTCCTCCCCATTATCATCATGATCATTCTACGACAGATTTTATCCCGCTATCATATTTTTGTCTACCCTACTTTACTCCTCCCCCTCCCTCTCACTCTCCGCGTTTCTCAACTCGCTGACCTCCACCTTTGCAACACTTTCCTTTTTCCTTCTCCCCAGCTCCCGCCTTCTCCTTCTCTTTCAATTCATCCTGCCCCTCCGCTGCGATTCTCACGTCATCGTCCTCCGCCTCCTGCCCATCCTGTCTCCGCCTCCGGAGCTGTTCCCTTCTTCCTCCACAGCTTCCCCTCCTCCTCCTCCTCCTCCTCCTCCTCCTCCTCCTCTGGAGATTCCTGCGGCGAGCGCAGGGCGCGGGCAGGATGCCCATCACCGCTCAATCAAGCGCCGGCACAAAGGAGCCGAGAGTCGCGCGGGGCGCGGCGTGGCGCAGAGGGCGGGGCGGGCAGGGGAGCGACCGGTGTGAATACCGCGCCACCGGCTATTCAGCGTCTCGCCGCCGTACCCCGCCACGCGCCTCCGTGCAGGAAGCGCCGGGCTGCGCGGCGGCAGTGGGAATGTGCGGGATCGGGGCGGGAGAAAGCCACGTGCCTCGTGGTACGCAGAGGGCCGGAATTGTAATTTTATTTTTTCCTATACGGAGAAATATCCGTAGTGTAGAGATAATTATGTAAGGCTGCGGAAATATATTTACAGATTTCAACGGAAATACACGTTTTGGGGGCCCCTGATATCCCCTGATATTAACATAACATTTACCAGTCAGACACATTTATCGAGAGGTAAATGTTGGTTGACTACTATGCAATGACTATGACAATACATGCTAATGGAGCATCTTTATTTTTTATTTGCCTTTACATTCATGTAGGAATATATTACGGATCTTGTAATTTAATGCGGATTCGATTGTATAATGGCAGGTTAGTAAAATATCAGTTTTTTTCTTTCAATTGCTTGTAAGAATAGAGTAAAAATCCACTTAGTTTAAGTATAGTAAGTTTAGTAAAGCATAGTTTCTAGAAAGTAATATTTGTCGAAAATTGTAGATCAATAAAGAGTTTCTCGAGAATGTTTGGTTCTTGCTTGGAAATGTCTTGCCTAGATATTGATCGGAAAATATGTCCCAGTTAAGCGAAGTCGACTTCATATTTACTGAAACTTTCATTAGAAGCATTCGCATAAACTGCTGTACTTTTACAAAAGGCTCTATACTCTACAGAAATAAAACTATTTGACGTATACAGTGAAATAACTGCACCACAGTGCATTCTGGGTCAATAGTGCATCTAAATCTCTATTCGCATTGCTGTACATTTCAATGCAATTCTCTCTGCGTCTGGCATGGTTGTCTATCACAGCTCGACGGCCGCTAACGGCATCAGTGTTCCATATATTTTATATCCTGTTTATATTGTATCCCCGACATCGAGACAGCAATGGAAAACGTGGGCGGGACATGACGAGACAGAAAATCGTGTGCAGCAAGAAAGAGTAAAACAATTCACAAAAATGTCGGAGCAGGAAACATTCATTTCTGATTTCATCATTTCAGAAAATATTCATTAAAACCGGGTTAAATAACCTAGTTTTAATACGGGAAGCGTACTTCACGTGTGTTGCAGCGTCGAGATGAGTCTGTTGCACATTAGATTCAACTTCCGTCCTCCTACACCCACTTTTACCCTTTATTTTCCTCATATCTCTCTTATTACCATACTCTCTCCTTCTCTCTTTCTCTCTTTTTTACTTTCTCTTGCCAACTCTCTCTTTTCCATTTTCTCTTTTTCTCTCTTTCTCTCTGTCTCTCTCTCTCTCTCTTACTTTTGCACTCTCTTGCTTTCTGTCTTTTTTCTTTTTGGCTTACGTTTACTGTGTGTACTATGATAGTCGGGGAACTTGATTAATGCTGGAATATATTTTTGCACTTCATGGAATTTGGGGGAGTAATTGCTGCTGAGCGGACACCGTTAAATACACCTACTATTAAACCTAACGATACTTTTGTGGGTAATATTACTCTTTCCAAGACCCACCGTAATAATTAACAAGATTTCATACTTGTATATTATGGCGAAAGAAACATGTACTATTTTATGCCACTAGGTAACAAGAAATACATCATTGGCTGTAAATCATTTTTTTCGGCAATAGTGACCCATTAATTGTAGATTCTAACTTCTATAGCGGAAAAGATTTATTACAGAGAGGCACAAGATTTACAAAAAAATATTTTGTGTCAATTTTTATTTTGGGCCATGATTTATTTCAAATTAAGGCCCAACAAAACAAGTTTTTCTGGCGAAAAACTCGTCGTTTTTCCATAAAATTGACATTCTTTTTCTTTACTACGTAAGTATAGGCAAGAAAGCAAAAAGTACAATTCGACGTAGCCCTCTTGTAGTATACGACTGTTAATTTATCTCTTTTCTTTATCCGATTTGGTCTTGTTATTTAATAAAAGGATACAACGAGGACGCAAAATACCGAAAAAAATAACCTATAAAAACCGTGTTTTGGTTACTCCGGTGGGTTATTCCCATCGCTTTGTCCGCGCGGGTGCGGGCGGTGGCCGTGTGCGGGTGGACGCATTGTGCGCGGATGGCGCGTGTAATTCCGAGGGCAGATTGCGTCCGACGGAGCCGAAAAACAAACTCCAGGCGGGCTCTTGGCGGAGCGCGCCTCCATCAGCGATGCATGGACTCGGCCGCGCCCTCGAAGCCGCAGTGCTACTGTTTCTGTGGGCCATTTATGACCTATGCTCTAGTGATTGATTGATTTATTTATTTCTTGTTTCCGGGAGAGTCAATTGCTATGGTCATTAGTCTTGTAATTATAGTGCATGTTATTTTATCGCGGCGATGATCTTCCTCGGCCGGATGGTGAGATCCGACGCCGAACGTCTGCTTTCGGGGTTTCCCCATCCAGGTGTCTCCCACCAGCGAAACACAGTATGTAAAACGGAGAACTTATAATAATTGTCTAAGCCTTTTCAGAGAAAGGGAAAATCCAAGGAATGTGGACACCAATTTCAATGAGAAGAAACACTGGATTTATTTAGAGGAGAAACATTTCATTGACTTGGTCACAAAATGAAACTGCGTCTTTTCAGTCTTCACTTCTGCCTAGACGTTACAAAGAATAATAAGAGCAACCTTGAAACGTTTGTGGTAACACATTGAAACTCAACCAACTACTTGACACCTGTTAGCGTCTCTCGTAGGACATCATAATAATTTTGAACGACACAGTAATACACCAATTTAAACTGCAACGCAAGATAGTCTTTTCAACCCCTTTGGTCGTGAGAGGGCGCCTGCAAACAGTGCCTTTCGTCCCCTGCAAGAGCATCCGGCGAACTCGTTGACTTGACTTGATTGAGACAGAAAGCGCCAAAATCAATATGTATTGCACTCATTTAATTAGGGCGCGCGAAATACATTATCTGGCCCCATATCCACTGTTAACACCATCGCGCGTAGGCGGGAAATTAATAATTCTGTAGTCAGTTCTGGAACAAATGTGTTAATAGGCACCATCCCAGCTGATACAACGTCTTAATTCCCAACTGGTTTCACGTCATGTGTGGTAGTGTACAGCATGTAAGTGTAAGTGTATGTGTAAAGGCTGATAATAGGTCAAGGATGGGGTGGAAAAGATCGCACACGGTCCGTGGTCCTTGTTTTAGAGTACTGCCCCAACATTCGCCTTGTATTGATTGGCGAAACAAGGAAATCTACCGATGAAAAGCAGCCGGCCACTAGAATTCTTCTCCAGAGAACGGCTGAATTTGAGCAAGCTATCTAGCTTGTGTAGAAAATCCTGACGCCGTCGGGACTCAACACCCCTAGGGCCTTTTTATCGGTGAGAGACACTGATACTGAAGTGACATCAGTTGATGCCCTGCGCCACCTCAGCCCGTACGATCATTTGGACGCGGATAACAGCCAGCGTAAAAGCGTTCTCTCGCTGTGTTTGCACCGGGAAGAGGACGCGCTCAGAAACTCTGTGCCTCAGGGGATCGAGTGCGTTCAGAAACCCCGTGGAACAACGGACATCCGACCTCAAGAAGTCTCTTCGCTCCCAAGTCTCCCACCGGAGATTACGTATATCCTTCTCAACTTCTGTGTTGCCAACTATGCGCTGCATTATACGAACGTGGAAATCCTGCGGTTCGTCCATTATCTCACATCCTTTGATGCCCTCCACTAGTACCGTTTCAGCCCACCAGGTGCTTTCGGAAATAGAGACCTGCGCGCCGAATATATGTTAACACAAAGTTTCAAATATTTGATGGAACGTAACTTTCGAGGAGTAGATTTGCGCAAGAGGATATTTTGGCCGAATAGAAAATAAAACGTTAAATAAGTTTATCAGAGAAGAAACGAGATCAGGTCATGGTAAAATATCTCTCACCAAATCTTCAAAAACTTGATACAAACAAGTACACAGAAGAAAAGCCAGACAATTTTACCAATAAAAGACCACTCATTACTATTAATTTAACCGCCTTTCTATATGGAATATTCTATTTCTATAAATAGAATATTCCATATAGAAATGGCGTGAAGTAAGAATAGAATTTTAAAAAAGAAATATGAAACTAAGAAGTTGAGATTATGATAGAAAATTAGGCACTTAACACAATAAGTTATATAAGTATTTTATTCTATGGAAAATACTAGGATATTTTAGAAGAAGTGTAGACGAGGGGGAAAGAATTATATATCAATTTACAGAGGATAAGGATTACTATTGATACTGTCTGTCAGAAGAAAATAATGGAAGATGTAAATTTGAGGAAAAATCATGTAGACTAATACTCAGAAAGATGTAACTTTGTGATAGGGGACACAAATAACAGGCTATGTGTTAGGTTATCGTTAAATAGTACCTAATGAAAGTGAAAATAAAGTTAGAGAATTATCAATGCTTTTATAGTGAATATTACAAATAAATTGGTAAATAGCAGATGGTACATTAAGATAGTAGAGCAAGTGTAAAATGATACATGTAGTGTTTTATAAAATAATATATTAATAATAAATATATAAAGCACAAATAAATAAGTAAACAAATTCATAAATAAATACATATATATTGAACTGACCTTGGCGGATTTTCGACCCTATATAGGTAGATAGCTATGTAAATCAACCGCAATCTGGAGGAGAATTCAAGCAACTCGTTGTTCTGATTGGTAGTTTTCCACGGCTTCTCCGATCAATACCAAGTTAATGTCGGAGAAGTACCGAAACAAACGAGCCACTGACACGATAGTCTCTGTCTCTTGTCATATCCTCTCCCTCAACAAACGCATAGTTTCATGCACTATGCTACTACAGATGTTGGTAGACAAGTCGGACGCCTAGAACTTGGAGGCGCCACTTTCGAGGAGATACCTGAAGGGTAAAACCCATCAAATAAACGTGTAAGTCTGTGACGAATATCAGGATGTAGCAATGGAGGAACACTGCCACCTCCTGACCATAACATACACTACATTTTGGGAAGGATTGGGACAAGTGGTTCAAACACCTGGAAACACGAAGTACTTTCTATTTTAAATTTATTTCTTCTCCTTCGACCTGAGGTCTTTCGAGGGATTTCAGTTCTCAGGTGATTTCTGGATTAAGCCATTCCTTGACAAATTCGGGTTAAATTACTCTGGTTCTTTTAATTAATTATTAAATAATTAATTATTTGTTTTGGATGCTATTCAATTTCCATTTTTATTTTTGGAGAGAAACAGCGAAAATAGACCTGGAGAACATAGCCAAGGAAAAGGGAAAGATTTTACATAAGTGTATTAGTTTAGGGAGGTTTAAGAATATCTGTGAAAAATTTGAATTTGATTCGACGTGGGATATTTGCTGTTCGCCCTAGATGGAATTTATGAGTGTGTTGAGATGAAAGGAGGGAAGAATAGAAATTATTTGCCCCTTTTTAAAATATTCTGGATCGGTATCGATTTGGAGTTCTCTGTGAATCTGATGGTTACGTAGAAATCTTAGATCTTCAATTAACTTTCTAAGGGCTTTATTTTGGACTATTTGCATTTTTTGTATGGTTGTAGAAGCTGCGTTTTCCCATACCAGGCAAGCATAAGTTAGTGTGAGGGAGGATTCTCACTATACTGACGGGACAGGAAAGATGACCCAGTAAACATGTGTCAGACAGCCGCGAAGCCCAGTGCAACGATCTCTATCCCTGCGCGAAAGCCTTACGATATTTTTGAGTGATGATGCTACGGGGGGCTATTAAATACGTTGCATCTTGACGTGAGCGGCTCAGGATCTAATGAGGCTTGCGCCAGGGGTATGTGTTCGTGTGTGTGTCGGTGTGTGGGGTGGGGAGAAGGGGGGCACCCGGAGCTGCCAATTTCCGGGGGCGGCCATGCGGCTGCGCGGGGCGCGGGCGAGCGCACCGCGATTTCCGGCGACGCCCCCCCCCCTTGCTCTCACGCCTTCACGTACTCGATCCCGCAGCCCCCCTCCCCCTGCACTCCGGTTCCCCCACCCGGCTAGAGGCGGTGCTACGCATGGGAAGACAGCGTGGCCGACGGGAAGCTCTGAAAGTAAGCGGAGTCGAAAACACGACGCGTTTTCTTAATGTAAGTACTGATTTGGGATAAACTCAAAAAATTGATTTGCAAAACATAATTTATTTTTTACATTAGAGAGCATTTATTATTTTTAAATCTACATCTTCTCATCATTTTTTCAGACATTTTTCATTGCGGGAAACCAATTTTTGTATGCTCTCTTCATGATAAGATGCTGCCAGTGACGGTAGCGAATTCTGAACATCGTTTGTAAACGCAAAGAATGTTAAGCCAGCTGAAATTCTCAGACAACATGTAGATATTTATGGTGAAAATGAAATGAGTGTTGAAATGTGAGAAAAAGGGTAACACATTTCAATGATAGACAAAACAATTTTTATGACGAAGCACGAAGTGGGCGAATTTTTTGTCAGTGATGTTCGGGTTTGAAAACTGAATGACAAATTCTTGAAAACTGATGATTCAAATTAATGATTTGTGATGAGTTGTTCACAAATCGCAGCGTAGTATTTGCAAAAAGCATCAACAAACAAACAAAAAGCGATGTTCAGAAGAGACTGTTGTCTCCAGCGGCATCTTTCTATGAAGTAGACATAGAAAAGTTCATTTCTCGCTATGACAAATGTTATGACAATAGTGACAACTATGTAGAAAAGTAGTTTAAGATATGCTATTTTATGTGAGAATAATATTACTTTGAAAACTATACGTTCTTTTTCAAAAATGGTACTTACTTTACGAACACGCCCCGTATCACACACAAAGAAAAGATTTGTAAACAAGTACATGTTACTTTTATTCCTTATACTACGAATTACTACGAAAAACTACGGCCGGCGCCGCTAGCCGAATGCGTTTACTACGCTCCGTGAAGTCACGAAGGTGAAGCGCATTCGAGACTCGCGGGTTCGTGGTTGGGTGATCGGCCAGGAACCACGGGATCTAACGGCGTCGAGCCCCTGGCCGAAGGGATAAAAGGCACTGACTAACTGCGACGTGACGAGACTTGACGAATATTAAAAGTTAAAGCACATTAATAGAGGATTGCTCCCCAAGTGCAAAGCGCTCAACGCCCCTTAAGGGGCTTGGAGACGCGCTGCGTTGTGTAGACTCAACAAATTAAAAAAAAAAATTCTCTATATACGAAATATTGGAAGTAATTGCTGATAAATTTAGTAAAAATGTAAGGAGTAATATTTTCTACTATTCCAAGAATGTTTAAGATACTTTAATTTTCGAGAATATTTTCAATAAAGTCTCTGTGACACTTTCAAAATTTTCTCAAAAATGGCTGCAGTTTTTTGTTTACATTTTTTCTCGAATATAGGAAACTAGTTGAAAAATGTGTCATAGTTTTGATTTAAATAATACCCCTTGAAATCTTCAAAACTGTTGAAGTTAATTTTTTTTCGGACTTGCTCTTTATCTATAATAAAGTGAAGGATTTCTTTCTCGATTCAAATATTCCCTAATTTTGTAGATTTTTAATCCATGCACTGTGATATTTTAGACATAAGAATATTTAGTTAGTAATTTTCACGGAAATTATGACTTTCTTTCCCAAAATATTCTAAATATTCCACCAGAATACCTAGAATATATCGTGATGTTATCTCTCAGGTGCACAAAACATGAACAAAATATAGAAAAGACTTCTAGTTCTAAACTGAACGATAATTTTATATTCTTTGCATCTCTATCTGTTCACGCGGGAAAACCCGGGAAGGCAATATACTCAGTTTACTTTCCGGTAGATTACTTAATCATACTTCTGGAGTTTTTTTAGGTAATTTCCATTTTCCATTTTTTTCTTTTTTCTGAGATGTATTTTTGGTAATTTGCCTTTTTCTTCTTATTTCCTCTTTATTTTCCCTTTTTTCCTGACACCGATATCTATAAATCTAAATCATATCAGCAAGATCCGAAAACACTATGATAGGTTGTGTTTTATCTTTCTGTGGAAGCGGCTGTTTCTGGTGGATATTTAAGGAGAAAGTAAAATGATACCGATCAAGATTTTTGATTGTTTTCGTTGCTCCTCGCTCTAGAGGAATATCATCCTGCTTTTGAGTGTGACATTCGATTCTTTTTGAGAACATAGAACTGTATGTGTTGTACCCTTCGCAGCGCTGGCGTTTACACAAGTGCGAGGAAGGAAAACTATTATTCTGTTTTCACTGATGCCATTTCAAGATTAATACGGATAACTGCAATAGCATTTCAGAGAGACATCACCGCGAGTCAAACAAATTCGTCGTCTAATACTTGGTGGACATATGAAATCAAGATTACAAAGAAATGATCATTTACTTCCATGTAAACGGTAATAAATATTTTAGAATTAGAAGAAAAATGTTAATCAATTAATTATTAATTTTTTACAATAATTATTTTTAAATGGTAATTTTCCATATTTTACATGGCTTTTGGCATTCCTATCTTAGGCAGAATAAATTCATTTGCCATTTTCATTCCTATTATAGTAAAAATATGTCTTTTTCCTGCATATATTAGGCAAAATAAGTGCCTGATCTTCCAGACTTTACCATTTGGTACAGTACAAAAATCAATAATACCGTCATTAGCACCACCAACCGTCGTATTAAAAACTAACTTATCAACATTATCATCAACACAACCGTCATCATCACTACCAGAAATTCCATTATTGCCATCATTATTACCAGAATATGGATCGGTATCACCATAACAGAGTCCACAACCTCCAGCAGCAACATTAGCTGCACGTCCTCTTCGATGTCCATTAGCAGTTGTCAACATTATCTTTAGCTTCAAAACTTGAAACAGCGTTATAGATTCCTTCTTCTCGTACTTTTCTCGATTCTCGGTCTCTTTTAAAAGAAATACATTTAACTCGGAAGTGCACTTTCTTTCTTAGATCATGTAACCCGAAAATTAATACCCCCACATAGCATAAATAAACCTAATAGGTATATCCGTGAAGTATTAAATAAACATTGTTTCCTTAATACCAAATTCAGTTTCCATGTGAACTGTTACGAATTCATTATGGACTGTGACAAGACGTACTTCTACCAGTGATTTTGTGATCAGTTACCTGAAGACACCTGTCGTGTTTTCTAAGCGCCAGTTAACAGAATTGCTACAACTAAGGCAACGCTGTATCCTTCCTCGTCCATACCAACTTCCAGGAAAAGTGTGTGACTTGTACATAATATAGAACTGGCCACTGATTTGAAAGCTGCCTGTGTTCCGTAAAACAATCTCCTTTTCAAACGTTTTGATCTTAGATTTGCATTAATATTAGTTTTGAAGTTAAAAACCATTTTCTCTACTTGGAGAAACTATTTTCTTCCAATAAGTCATCATATGTGGTAGTTGTATTTGGATCTTGTGAATACTCGCTTGTCATTGTATTCCGTTTACCCTCGACTGATGTTTAAGATAATAAAAATTATTATATTATTCACATCAATTATTGTGTTATTATTATTATTATTATTATTATTATTATTATTATTATTATTATTATTATTATTATTATTATTATTATTATTATTATTATTATCATTATCATTATTACTATTATTTTTCTGCCAAGAACCATGAGCATATGCCATTTCATTCCAGGTCAGTATTTCATGGACACAGAAAATTGTTCTGTTTCATTTTCTTTAGAGCTGAACCAACAAAAGTCGTATTTCAAGTAATTATCACCGAGTGAAAGATGTTAGACAACTGGAAAACAAACAGGCGGGCAGTAAATTTAAAGAAATTCCGTTATCCGACATTCATTACGTTACTTCATTCATTCACTCCAAACAAACATTCAGGGAACGTACCCAGCAATGACAAGAACTTTCATTTCTTCTCTTTTACTAAATTACGAGCCTACTCTGTTTCCCGCTGTCTTCGTGTTTGAATACAGGTTTTTCCCCTCTCAACCACGAAGTGGAACATACATTTCTCCCCACGTAATATTTATAGATCAAAGTAACTGCTATATTTTTGCTCTCAACGCCACGTCCTTAATGAATACAAATATTAACGCGTAATGCCCATGCGACCATGCTTTCTCCCACTGTTGTGCTAATGTCGTTCTATCATCCCAGAGATAAACCATACGTACACAGGCACTTCATTCGCGGAAATATGTGAAGAGGAGGGTATGAGGAACTTCAAACTCGTTCATCGCTTGCAGTGGACGCAAATTAAATCGCAGACAGCAGAATCCAGTTAATTACATTTTGAATTACTTTGTGAAAGAACATCCTGCGCGAATAGAATTTTTATTGCACAAAGTAAATGAATTTGGAAATTGTAACACTTTGCGCGCTAGCATCACTGCGCTACGGCTTCAAAAGCTGGAAAAATTGTTTCCATGTCGATTTAAAGGCGAAATAGCCGAATGTTCGTATAAAGATACATTTCAGTATTATAAAACACGAATTTTTGTCATCTATAAGTGTGGAATTGTTGGAATAAAGAATAGTTTAAAAGAAAAATTGCTTAAAAATCTACATAGATCTGATTTGATTGAAAATCGATATGATGTGATCATGCGAATTGACTTGATGCGTTATGTAAAAATTTCATTTAAACTTTTTCGTTTGTGGGCAATTATTTTTTCACTCTTGTACTAAGTACTTACATGTTTCATTTGATTAGAGTTAGAGGGTAGAATCATCTCCTTCAGCTTTTTTCCGGTTTCTAGCCACTTTCATGGACCTCTGTACAACTAATGTAGCGGGAGTGTAAATTGTCCAATTATTACTATTATTATTATTATTATTATTATTTTAGTTTTATTTATTTGAACCATAAGATAGTCACGTAATATTTTATGAAGATTTATTTTTTGGAAAAATATTTCATAATTAATTTTTAACTATCTGTATTCATCTGATGTGTAATTTCTTCCTTTAAACTTCTTGAACTACGTTTTACTCTTTTACACTACTTTTTAAGAGTAGTACTGCAAACTATTTCTGTAGCGACAATACATGAAATTGTGGTGCGATGGTAACGAAATGCTCTGTTTTCTTGTAACTTGGTGGAGGCGCCACTCAATATGAAGAGGGAGCAGGGAGGGCTTGTGCAAGGCGCTCAGGGAAGCCTCGTGTCGAGCTGGGAGGCCGCAATATCCGGTGCAGGGATTTGGTCGCAGTGTCCGGGCCAGCAGCTCCTGCACTTCATACCTCCAACGCGATAGCGGCGATCCTACAAGAGAACGCAACCTTTCTCCTTTCCTTGTCATTTAACTGGCCTAATACGATTCACAATTTGGCACAGAAATATACATAGATGGAAAGCTGAAAGAAACTGTTTCGTGGATATGTAGAGTGTCTCTACAAAAATCTGCATGAAATTAATCAACGTACATTGTTTGTATAGGCCATGTGGATAGACGGATGTTTATATTTACTTGATATTCTTTGCAAATCAAAAACCAAATTCGAGGCTAACTACATTCAAGTAACACAATTCATATAATTGGTCTTCAAAACGAAGTAATGAAGAAATAACGGCAGATTTGCGTTCAGTCTATTAATTTTAATGTGTTATTAACACTTAGGGTTTATACTATCAAACCTGTAGCAATATATAATTCATCCAAGGCGCACTATCTTTCATTTAAAGCAAACATTACAACATATTATTGAGTAGAAACTTCAAACTTGTTACGTAACCATTGATTGATTGTTTCGTGTTTTCGAGCACTTTAACTTCTATAGTCAGTAGTCCCAAAAGTGCAAAGTATTCTTTTTATCACCGGAGCGATCGGTGATCTTCACCTGCCAGATGATGAGATCCGGCGCCGTCCCACCTGGCAGACGACCGTCCCACCCGGACGGACTATTTAGATAGTGCGAAAAATCTTGCCACCATCGGGTGTTGAACTCTAAGAACTGCTAGTCAAAAGTACTGCAGTGTCATTAGTTGATGCCCTGAGCCACCTCAGCAGGTGTTTGTCAGCGAATACCCTTAGTATAAATGGAAGTATTTTGACTAGAGTTCAGCGCCCACTGTGGCACTTCCCACGGCCTCATTTCACACCCGCCCATCCACGGCCCCCTGCTCCGTTCGCCCGGTCGTTGTGGACGCGCTGGTCGCCGCCGCCACCACCGCCGCCAATTATGCATGCGTGCGCGCGCGCGCCCGTTGTCCCGTCGGGGAACTTTGACAATGGGACGGCGGGGACGGCGACGGACGGCGGAGACACGGACGCTAGGAACGACGGAGGGGACAACAGGGAACAGAAGGCGGTCGCGGTGATGGCGTCTGGGACGGCGATGAGCCTTGCCAGTGCTCAGGAAGGGTGTGTAGAGGGATGTTTTTGCCTTACTGAGAGATACACAATCATTTATAAACTAATAATAATAGTAATAATAATAACAATAATAATAATAACAACAATAATAATAACAACAATAATAATAACAACAACAACAATAATAATAATAATAATAATAATAATAATAATAATAATAATAATAATAATAATAATAATAATAATAATAATAATAATAATAATAATAATAATAATAGAAATAATAATGTAAGTAAATATAAATATAACTAAAGACGTACTGAATTTATTTATTATAATACAACTTAACTAGTTGCTAAGATAACAGCCTTAACACGCATATGAAGTACTTTGTTAAATAAAGGAAAAATGTACGTAGTTGATTGAGCTAGGTAATAAAAGTGTAAGATGTGGGTAAGGTGAATTGTCTGTACGTATTGCATGTACGGCTGTTAGTTTTTGTGGTCACGAAAGTATTTATTGTGGGAATTAGTCCTGTGGAGACAAATTTCAAGGATTTTGATTATATTTTTTCAATCTGAGTATAAAAGTAATAATTAATTTACCTTGTTCTCTAAACACTCGTAAAAATAATGTATTTAAGCAAAACTTCCTATTAATGAATTTAGTAACAATTGCTGCCAGAATTGTTTAAATGCCCTGACACAACATTGCTAAAATTTACAAACTAAAATTACTAGAAATGTTTATTCTTTTGTCAATAATAAAATAGAAAACAATATAGAAATGGCAAATAAAATAAAATGCTACTATTACTGATAAAACTTTTTATAATTTCCATCGTCATTTCAACGTTAGAACATTGAGAAATCCGATATTGAATTGAGTGAAACTGGTCACAGACGATACAAAAAATGATTTCTGTTTTTGTTCCGTTATCTCCCAAATCGAAACGAGTGCAACTTCCAATT
This sequence comes from Teleogryllus occipitalis, assembly GCA_011170035.1. NCBI lineage: Eukaryota > Metazoa > Arthropoda > Insecta > Orthoptera > Gryllidae > Teleogryllus > Teleogryllus occipitalis. Next base: position 48,371 of record BLKR01014876.1, read on the forward strand.
TGTAAGCAGTATCATTGGCATACTGCATCAACAAAAATTACATCGAATTTTTCTCAGCTTCTACAGCCGTATTGTGAAACTGAGGATTCGATCCGAATACAATTAGCTCTCTCGTGCGCGACAGATATATTCCTCGCTTCAATGTCAAACGAGAATTCATAGAAGGCTCTGTGCATGATGTTAACGGTTACGTTTCGCTTTAACCTTCAAAGTGATGGATTTGATCAAATGAATATTGAATATCACCGCCGACCGAGTGCGATCGGATTAAGAGCCACCGTGTTATGATGGGGATTTGGTATGCCCTCAATTCGTGGAAAACAAATTTTCGAGCATCCTATACCGACTGGAACATTCAATCATCCGTTCATCCTTTGTCTCTGACATCTTTTTGTAACTTTTTTCTGCATGGGGCTGCCTAACATGTTTCAAAGGGTTCTGATAGAATATGAAATCCTAATGAAAGAATGTTTGTTCTGGTTTTTGTGTCATTTGCTGTAACAAATCGTGTAAAAAAAGTGTTGTGAATTACTTTGTGTGGTCCGTTGTAATACGGGTGGTTAAAATTAAATTTTAACACAATTGTGAACAAAATTTTCGATATATTGCACGTTACGCAAGATATCTCTGGCTTCATACTCATTAGTTTTTAATTGCTCGTAATGGGAGTAACTTCCTATTATTCAACACCCATGTAATCATTTAAAATCATATTAATGACATAAGTTTTTAAATTTGAGGCATGTTTTAAATTTTAAAAAATCATTTTGGTTGAAACTGCATTTATTTTTGCAGTAAAAGTTTTTGTTTCAACGAGGTGAATTATTATTCATGTTTTCTTTTAGAAGATAGATGAAGCAATGTGTGTCACTTGAATATTTATGAATAGATCAGTAAAGTACATTATTTTGCCATTAATATTGCATAGTTTGATGAATAATTTAAAATTTGTAGTTCGTTAATTATAATTATTAATTTATTATTGTTTCACGAAAATATAATTATCAATTGTGAAAGAAATTTACTTTTACGAGTAATAATGAATTTTTTAAATAATTTATTTTGAATATGATATTTCGGAAATAGTGAATTACCAGTAATTCAGTAATATTTCTGAACACGTGAATTACAAGTAATTTACATATTCAGACAAATTATAATCTACTTAAAATTGATAAATTACTTTAGTTAATTAATAAATTTTGGTTTCTGCACGTCATAATATGTTATACGTTATAATATGTTAATACGTTATATTATAACCTCTCATATTGGTAGGGACTGTAACAGTCTGTAACCACATTTTTAACCACATTTCTACCCCATTTATAGTAGTCCGTTTATTAATTGTTGATTCCGCGCGCGTCAATTGTTAAGGCCATTAGTCCTGTGAGTTTAGTGAATGTTTTTCTTCGGGATGTGGTAGTGGTTTTCCCCCGTTGGATGGTCATATACGGAACCGACCTACCTGTCGCTTAGCGGTGTGTTCTACTACCAGGGATCTCTCACCCGCGGGACACCGTCCTAACCGGGACAAGTTCTAAGCCCCCGACTCGTCTCCCGGCATGTGTGGTAGTGTAGTGAATGTTAGTGTAAATAAGGGGTGAGGAAGGAAGAGTGAAAGATTGCGCGCGGTCCGTGGCCCGTTTGCTACGGCATTCGCCTGGTGTTAATTGGAGAAACCTTGGAAAACTACCGATCAGAGCACTCGACCGCTACAATTGTTCTCCAGACAGCGGCTGAACTCGACCTAGTGGACAAGCTTTGTCGGAAACCCTGCCACCGTCGGGACTCGAACCATAGGACCTTTCGGCCGAAGGCACTGCTGGGACATCAGTTGATGTCCTGAGCCACCTCTCCCTGTTTAAGTAGTCTGTAAAATATCAGACCTTGATTCACATACTTCTCATCTCGATCTAAATACGCAATGATTGCAATATTCACAAAATGAGATAACTCCGATAAGATACAAAAATCAATACTCTTTGCTACTTAGATATTATTCACATTTACGCAGTGAATGCAACGTTTTGGAAAACTATGAAATGTTGCGTGAAGCTCACGCTCAGAAATGAAAACACTTGAAGCAAATAGTTGAAGCTCTGAGAAGAACGTAACGCAAGACGTTGAAAGTATTAAGTCAATACACAATATGTAAAATGCATGATTCCTTTAAATAATTATTAACTTCGTTAGAGCGACAAACAGTTGACATAAGATGAATTTAAGTTTGCTGACCTAAACGATAGCTTGGATTTATCACCAATAGGGTTTGTTTTTTGAGTTACCGGTCGTGTGGCGCTCAATACTTTTTGGAATTTTATTTTTACAAGAAAACATCGTATAAAAAAGAAATTCCATTTATTGAAGTAAGTGTACTCATTCGTCATTTATAGCCACAACCCAATTGTATTGATTGTTTTTAACTGACGGCGAACTCTTAAATCGTTAATGGATGTCGGCCGTTAAGAATGGTTTTTCATACCTCTGTCCATTTGCTAAAGTCGATATACCCGACTTACTCCGTCTTTTTGACGAATTTTAGCTTATGCACGTGTGCGCAATGTGCGCCTTATTGTGTTAGAAACCACACTAGGCATACCAACGATCACTAAAACTCCAGAATCGTTCGTCAAACGGATGCGTGTGCATCGGGTGTAATATTACAAGAAATAGTTGTTTGCAGCCAGCAGTTGCCTTATATACAAGAATCTCTTGGAGAACTCCTCAAGCAGATATTCAATTTGCAGTAGCAGAATATCCGATTATTACATAACTGCACACTCGAGTTACTTAATAAGGAATCTGTTCAATGTAATATTTTTCTTTTTTTCATCAGATACTTTCGGTCCAGTTACATTGACGTTGTTGGTGTTTTTAGATTGACTGATTAGTGACTACTGAGGTCATTAGTCCTGTTAGTGTAGTGCATTTTTTTCATCGGGAGGTGGCGGTGATCTTCTCCTAATGGATGGCGATATCCGGTGCGTACCTACCGTCGACTAGTGGGGATTTCCTCAATCAGATATCTCCTACCAGCGGGACACCGCCCCCAGCCGGGTAGTCTAAGTCCCCGACCGGTCTCCCGGCGTGTTTGGTAGTGTAATTCATATTAGTGCATGTGTGTGTGTGTGTGTGTGGGAGGGTGAGGGTAGGACAAGGAAGAGTTAAGAATGATCGCGCGCAGTCCGTGACCCGTTTGTTAGGGCACTGCTCCGGCATTCGCCTGTTGTTGATCTGACAAACTACGGAAAACTACCCTTCAGAGAAGCCGGCAGCTAGAATACTCCTCCAGACAGCGACTGTAATCGACCAAGCACACAAGCTAGTGTTGAAAATCCTGCCGCCGTCGGGTATCGAACCTAGGACCTCCTCGTCAGGAGCACTCCAATGACATCAATTGATGCACTGAGCCACCCCCGTTGGGTTTTAGATTTATATCATAGTATTGTGTTACGAAAAAGGCCTCACAAAGAGCGTTCGAGGACCACCCTGTTGCTGAATGGAGCCGTCCTCTGGCTGTTGCAGGTGGAGCGTGGAGCGATCGGCGCGCCCCCGCCGGAAGGGCGTGGGCGATGCCCGGTGGGCGATGCCGCTGACGCCCCGCGTCGCCCCACCCACGCCGCCGGGGCCATGGATCGCCCCGCCGCCAGGTGACCAGCCCGCTGTGATGAGGCGCTGGCGCCCCAGCTAGGCAACGCAGGTCTGGCATCCGGCTCCGAAGGACCAAAACACGGCGCAGTGCGGCGATGGTCCGGAGGTGGTAGCAACACCGCGCGCCCGCAGCTCGTGGTGTTTGTTGCGAAAGCGGCTTTGTCTGGGAGAGTGCAGCGTGTGTGGTGGGGATTGCGGATGATTGGTGATGGTTTTGTGAATCGCGGTTTAGTAGACAGGAGGCAGAGAATCTGTTCGAAAGTCCCAGAGATAATACTAAGAAAGGGCTAGTTGTAAAGTTAACTTAACATTGATGTTTTCAAAGTTTATCACACCCACAATCATTTCATTTATAATGTTACGTACCGTGTGCCGTCTGAGAAAGTGAAGTGTTTGTTCAGTGGAGCGGTAAATTATTGTAGCTCGCATTTTAGTAGTCACGAAGAACTTTGAGACAAAAATCGGTGTTCAAGATTCTACGGATAACATTTTCATCAGTAGAAAAGCGTTAGTTTGTAAAAATAACATAACATTAAAGTTCCGAAAGTTTATCACCAGTTACGTACAATCAAAAAATAATCCCATTAGTAATGTTAGGTAACGATCACAGCCCGCTAAGCTAACGCCATTTCTTACGGCCCGCGTTCCGGAAACAGAACTGCGTAGAGTGGAAGGCGCGCGCTCGGCCATGGTCCGGACTCCGCCGCCTGCCCCGCTTGCCCCGCCCGCGCCCGCGCCGGCGTCGCCCACGCCCTCGCCCGCGGGCGCCGCGGTCGGCGTGCCGGCCGCCGGCGCCGCCGCCGTCGCCGTCGCAGTCGCCGCCCTCCTCGTGCTGCTGTGCTCGGTTTGTTGACGCTACCACCATGGCGGGAGAGCGGACGACCCCGCCGCAGCCGCCGCAGCCGTCGTCGACGCGTCCGCCCCGTCCGCTCCGCCCTCCGCCGCCGCCGCCGAGCCCCGCGTGACTGCCCGACGCGCCCACGCCGGCGCCGCCGCCGCTGCCTCCGCCGCCGCGGCCGCCGCCGCCGCCGCTGCCGCCGCCGCCGCCGCCGCGGCCATGCACCGCTGCAGATGCTCGTGTTGCTGTCGCCGCTACCACTACTCCTCCTACTACTCCGCTCACGGCTCCTCCTCCTCCACGTCCTCCACCACATCGTCCTCTCCGACCGTCCGCTCGTCCGTGGGGTTCTCCCCGTCCACCACCTCGTCCTGCCGCTCGTCCACCTCGTCCACCTCCGTGGAGCAGCCGTCGCCGCCGTCTCCGGCCCCCACGCCGCCGCTCCTCCTCGTCCTGTGCGTCGTGTTGGCCCTCCTGTCCCTGGCGGCCGCCTCGGCCGCCGCGGCCGCCGACGACGACGCCGCTTCCCCGCCGGCCGCCGCCGCGCTGCCCGTGCACAAGTACAGCACGCGCGTGGTACGCACCAAGTACGGCCCGTTGCGTGGGGTGGTGCTCCGCGCCCACCCGCCCGTCGAGGCCTTCCTGGGCGTGCCGTACGCGTCGCCGCCGCTTGGAGCGCTGCGCTACATGCCGCCCGTGACGCCGTCCATGTGGCGCACCACGCGGCTGGCCGACGCGTTCGCGCCCGTCTGCCCGCAGCGCGCGCCCGACATCGGCAACCGCACCGAGGCGCTCCTGGAGTTCCCCAGGGGCCGCCTGCTCTACCTGGAGAAGCTGCTGCCGCTGCTGGCCAACCAGAGCGAGGACTGCCTCTACCTCAACGTCTACGTGCCCAGAGGTGGTGAGTACGCCCCATTTGCTCTCATCGTAAAGGCTCTCTTTCATTTATTTGTTGTTCTTCCAATCAAATTAATTATATCCACGTATTTGGATGGTTTTGAATGTGAATATATAATGATCTATTTTATATCGTACTATATTGAATACATCTTACATAAAATGGAAACAAAAATAAAAAATAAATACTCCCACAAGGCCCAATTAAAAAATCAATAATTTATAAAAATATAATTTCTTTCCAACTATATTTTAGAATTTTGAAATCGTGAAGATGGAAGAAAACCCAGAATTTAGAATCATTCTTACTTTGTGTACTAAAAGACATTAAACAATAATACTTTTGTAATAGTTTCATAAAACGTTTGTCTAAGAAACATGTAGTACATATTCTTTATGTGTACCTCTTAAAGTTGAGAGTCTTTGGCTAAGAAACAAAAAGTAAAATATTAAAGCGATAAAATTTGATTATGTTCCTATCTCAACACCTACGTACCCAATAGCGACTATGTACTTCTTGCTCTCATCGCACTCATCGTAAAAGTATTGATGTTTTATGGGTGCATGAAGATGGGAGCAAATTGAGTTTCGCTAAAAGTCGTAACTTGCACGAAAATAACAGCCACTAAAATGATAACTTTATAGCATTATTTGTTTACAAAAATTGTCTAAATAGTCAGATACATTACGTAATTATTATTTTTGCCTACCGCTTTTAAGTTCAGAGTCAGTGGCTATGAGAAAACAAGTGAAATATTAAAGTGTTCAAATATTATTACGTTTCTAACTGAACGTCCGCGTGCTCAGACATGGTGAGTATGCGTCTTTTTCTTTTAAGGAACGCACGTAAAACGAAATGGTTGTCGTATTTTGGAGTTTGGTTGCTTTCCATCTATTTTTGTGAATAATCATTCTGAAAAAATTAATACAAAATAAATACTATAAAATATGATTACTCTCACATTCAGTGTCTAGGAGCGTAGAGGAAGTAAGCATGTACTATTTTCTATCTTTGCAGTGAGAAAAATGGTAATATGTTATTTGAATGGTGTGTTTCTTTTTACCTTTTTAAATTCACAGACATTTGCTATAAAAATAACTAAAATAGTTATTTATGATACGAGTGCACAAAGTTACCTTCATTTTACGAACAGGAAAGGTTAGAACTGGCTGATAAGCCGAGTGACCCAACACTGTAAGCAAAATAAAATCAGTTTTACTTCTTGTGTCATACACTATGATAGAGTTACTGACTCATATTTTAATTCGAGTAAACAAACCACTTAATCGTGTATTGTGTTACGTGAATGTAAAGGTCAATATAAATTGCTCGGACATACAAAAGTATTTTGATTTCTTTGTTGCAGTCATACTGTTTTATCTTAAAACTTGTGAATCGTCTCATTTTTAACACTAGTGCACTTTATGTCTTAAAAGTAACCAATTTTGCTAGTATTTGTCTAAAAAATATTAATACAACTCTATCTGAACATCTGCGTACCGAATTTGGATCAGTATTTACCCTTTTATTTCGTCGGATGAAATGATGTTTTATTTAGGCGTTATGTTTCATCTCATTTATCTATTTAAGCTCAGTGTAAATTGATATAAAATAATGTGTAAAATTTGAAAGCATTAAATATTAATACGTCTACTTGAATGTCTACCTCTTCAGAGATGTGAGTACTCAATTACGTTTGCGCTTACACTACTCTGTTCAAAAAGTGATCGGCACCTTTGGGTTCAGAATGAGAAGACGCTCAGACTGACAAGGGGAAGTGTAAATGTACAAATGAAGGATTTTTCTTAACCTTCACACTTTACACAGACCTTTATCGTCCTAATGTCATCAGGGCGAGGTATAAGACGCAATGAGACACTGATTTCAAACTCTCTATTGAGATTAAGACTCTTTTAGTGAATAGATGCACTATCAGGTAGTAAGGTGACATCAACTGATGTCACTGCAGTGCCTTTGCCTTTTCCTGAGATGCCCTGGGGTTCGAGTCTCGAAGGTAGCAGAATTTCCGACGCTAGCCAGATAGCTAGGTGGAATTCAGACGCTGTGTGGAGCAGAATTCTAGCGTCCGGCTGCTGTGTTCCGTCGTTTCGCGTAATTTCTCCGACAGACGAATGTTGATGCAGTACCGTAATAAACGGGCCACTAAACAGGAGCGATCTGCCCTCCTTTTCCATTAATGATTACCCCTTAGTTACATATACACTTACACTTACATGCACTACAGTACCACACATATCGCGAGACCAATTGGGAGCTTAGAGCTTGTCCCAGTTGGGGCGGTTTCCCACTAGTGGGAGATCTCTGGTTAACAGGCGTATAGTTAGGCGCCAAATAACATCTTCTAGTGGGGAAGAACACCACCGACTCCAATGATAAAATATGCACTTCATTTACGCGACCCATGACCATAGCAGTTGAAACGCCCGGATACACGAACTCATGAATTAATTAATCATTATTAAGAACCCGCGATTTTAAATACGAATACTTCCACAGTTTTCAATGACGGCCTTTATCTCTATTAAAGAAGAGGCATTTCTTCTTTACAAACAGCAGGAATGTTTTTACCTATGGCGATGCGTGATTCAATTCATTGATAACAGTACACTTCAGTAACATCTAAATTAATTTAAAGAAATTAAACATCGTCATTTTTTCTCTCAGAGTCCATTGACTTTCTTTAATTGCCAACGGAGCTGTAGACAGCTAATCTCAATAAAACCTTTATATTTTCGTGAGATACAATATTTCTTCATATCTTTTTAATTTCTGAATCAACTGATATGAAACAATGGTTAAAATTAAAACATCGCACTATTATTTTCCATACCACAATACTCAGAGGTGCTGAATACATCGGTAATCTGGATATCATCCATTCTGAAGAGTCGCTCATTATTTCTGTCGCAGGTTTGGCCTTGCTTTCACTCCAATTCACGTTGTGCTGATAGCCCTTGTTATATCATCTATCATCTGCAAAGTAGTTCGATTTTTAGCGCGTTCATCTGCATTAAAGTGAGTTTTGGCTTATTTAATGATTTAATTTGTGAAGAAATGACCTTCAAATATACTAACTCACAGATACTAAAGTATAATTTTCAGTCCAGAACAACACAATCCATGACAACACATTCACAAGTTGTTAATTTTTAATTAACCTCAATTCACATTTCTAAAACACCAACGTCCAAAAATGTTCAGATTCCGGTAACAGCAGATCGAAGTAAGCTCATGTAGCAAAACTTAGGTTTTTCTAATGTGATACTGAAGCTTCTGAATCAAGAAATAACGACAAAAGATACCTTAATTATTAACATTTAAGGGAAAATGGTAAAACATATTTTGTGGTTCTCCCAACTGTAGTCCAAGGGTTAAGTGTCGTGGTTATTTGTTTTGACCTACCTACTTATTAAGTTAATTCATATTTTCCGGTGAATGGAATGGGTTTGGAATAAATGAGTATAACGAACAATAGGTAGTGTTGAGATTTCCGTACTGGAGCTACTACCAACTCCTAACAGTAGGGTTTACATCGCACGTGATGTCAAGAGGCACAATTCCAGAACCAGGGCATCACACACTGCAATCAATTGCTAAGAAACAAGCTCTCATTAGTACACAAACACACAGCAAGACGCACGGCTTCACTTCAGACGCTCGGGTACGAGATAATTTGTATCACAAGGTCAAGAGACGTAACGAAGAGCGGGTAAGACAAAAATCTCCCCTCTCAAATGTAATACTGGAATCACAGCTTTTTACCTTCCTTTTACAAGCTCAAATAGGTGCTAATAAAGTTGGATGTTACTACTGTATACCTTCAAATATGTTGCTTTCTTGCAATTATTTTCATCAAAATATGACAAGCACTATAAATGGAGTTACAAATATTCACCGCTAAGGTAGACAAATTACACAGAGTATAAAATATTTCATTTAATATTTCATAGATTTCGAAATTCTGCTCGTTTTGACTGCCGATACTGTGAAGCACAGATACTTTGAAAACTAATGGTGCCACAACAACATATACTTATTCTTGTTCAACGAAAATGAGGCCTGCGTAATTAAGCTTTTTAAGCTTCCTTTGGTCTATATGAGGAAAAAAAGAAGAAGAAAATTTGGAGCCGTGGTTGAGGAAATTGCATGTTTTTTAAGATGTCTTTATTTCAGGCAAATTGCATGAAAACTAGTCGTAATGTAACAAATTGCACATCATTTCCAGATTTAATTTTCAAGAACACATAAAGAAACAATCTCTGTATTCCAATTTTTGGCTGAAGGAAAATGCCTAAAAATTTTTAAACTTCAACAATTTACGAAAGTTCAAACAATTCAAGAAAAATCGTACCTGGGTAATTTTTATATTTGTACTTTTCTCTATCTGAGAAAAAAGGAAAGAAAAAAATTCAGTCTTTTTAGGTAATTTTAAAATTCTCCTTGAAACTTCATAAATAAATCCCACAAATTTTAAAATGTCTATTACAACTTCAAAGGGTTCACTCAAGTCGATTATAGAATTTCCACTTTGATGAAAAAACTGATATTTATTGATAAGAATAAAATACTTCTCTATTTATTCAATTTCGCGCCCATGAGACGTTTTTGCCTTTCGTTACTCATAAAAAATGTGAATTTGCACCACTATGCAACCTGTATTTTTTTCTTTTGTGCTGTTCTTGATTCGGCTTTATTATTTGTATTAGTGAACCACCTTTAAAACAATTTCAGCCCTGTCTTAACACGTTTGTAGTTTACACGAAAAAACTGTTGTAAAAGTACTGAAATTGGGAGCAGTGTATATTGTGTGACGCTGTGCCAATCAATAGCTGTTTTTCCCCGGACTAGATCTATCGTACTTGTGTTTTATGTCCCCTTTTATGGGTTTTCTAAGTTTATGAAGTGTCAAATTACCCTTGGTGTGACGAAGATCTTTCTGAACACACTAAAGGTAGTAATGGTTGTAGACAAGACAACGAACCAAAAACTGCTGACGATAAAAAACAGAGCAACAATAACTGCATCATACTCCTCATTTGTAACTTCATAGCTCTACAAGCGATTTTGTTGGAAGATAAATTTCGTTGTGTGTTTGGTCATAATAAATAACCAGATATTTGCATCAGAAATGTTAAAAAATTTTACATCATTCACTATCTAATTATAGTTGTCACCCTTTCTTATTCTCTAGTTTCACTTCATCCCATCTGTTCTTTTCTCTCTACTTTCATGTCTCCATCAGTGTAATTTCCCGCAACAGATTTTTATTTATTATGTGTTACTTGTAAATATATTAGCTTTCTCTACTCTCCCACTGTCTTAAATCCCAATAGCTCTTAAAGATTAAATGATTGTGTCCTAGCACTGTATTTTTTTAAAATTTAAGTTCTAAATATATACTTCTTTATTCACAGAACACTTCTCACTACTCACATCGTAAGTTTTTTAGAATATAGAATTAAAAAGACAGAGATTAGAACAGAAAAGGCAGACCCATATTAAACAAAATTATTTTTTTCTAATTTCTGTCACGTATCCTCCAGTTGCTTGAGTTCCCTACCAACCTCTTCACTCTCTCTTAATTCACTTTGTCTTCCTCTCACACATGTTTTTATCTTTGTTTCACTGCTTTGTATTGATTTTCTTTCTCCTTTCATTTTTATCTTCTTTGTCTCTTGTACGTGCTCCTCCGTCGCTCTCGTATGAAACGTAACAGTAGGGTGTAGTGATAACCTTGCCCCAAACCGTTGCGTACGCGTGTCCCAGAATGGCATTGCAATGACCCTGATTTTAATGCATATGCAGTTATTTCTGTGTAATTCGCTTTTACATTTCAATTACTCAACCTTCCGTACTATTCATAATACTATATCAGTATTTTATAGTCAATTACTCTATCTACTTCGCTCAATCTGCACTCATTTAACTTTTTTACTTTCTGCCCTTTCTCTTTATATGTGTGAATCTCCTCTATATTTTCCTTTCTTCTCTTCTCATGTATTTTTCTCTGTTTATTTCTTCTTTTCTGTAGTAAATTCTTCCCCTTTTTCTCTCTTGTCGTTTCTCTTCCTCTTATTATCTTTTTACTATTTCTCTCTTCTTTCCTCTTTTCTTTGCTTTTTCTCTTTTTCTGCTTTCTTATCCTCCCTCATTTTTCGTTCTATTTTTTCATTTCAATTGTTTCCATTTTTATTTTTCCCATCTACGTTTTGAGATTTCTCCTTTATATTTATATTTTTTCAATTTTTTCCCTGTCTTCCTTTTCTTGTTTTTATTTCCTATCTTTCATTCTCTTTTTCATACCTTTTCCATACTTCTTCTGTTGTTCTTTCATTACCTTTCTCATTTATTTATTTATTTATTTATTTATTTATTTATTTATTTATTTATTTATTTATTTATTTATTTATTTATTTATTTATTTATTTATTTATTTATTTATTTATTTATTTATTTATTTATTTATTTATTTATTTATTTATTTATTTATTTATTTGTTTGTTTATTTATTTGTTTGTTTATTTGTTTGTTTATTTGTTTATTTATTTGTTTGTTTATTTGTTTGTTTATTTGTTTATTTGTTTATTTATTTATTTATTTATTTATTTATTTATTTATTTATTTATTTATTTATTTATTTATTTATTTATTTATTTATTTATTTATTTATTTATTTATTTATTTATTTAACTATCTCTCTCTCTCCCTCTCCCTCTCCCTCGCATCTGCCCCCTGGTGGCGTGCGCCTACGCCATCGGCCGATCGTGAGTCCGCATCGCATCGCATCACCTCGCAACTCAGCGCGCGGCCGCGGCCCCGGAATTTCCCGGGAGGCCCTTTCCGGCGATCCGGGCGCCGCCCTCCCCACATCACATTTCCATAGCTCGGTCGCCTCCCTCGCCCGCGCGGGGCCGCTCCGATAAATATGTCGGCGGCGGCGGCGCGGCCGTTCCTTCAGCCCGCGCGGTAAGTGGCACGCGCTCCCACACGTAAAAAGCCAGGTTTACCTGGTCATCGCGAATCGCCAGGGGAGAGCGGAACGACGCTGCTCTCGGCGGGGAAGATAAGAAGCGCTCACGGCCATGGGGCACGGGGAAGGACCAATTGGGGAGAGGGCTAACGTCAGGGGCGGGGAGAGGGAAACATTTTTGAATTTTGTTGTGGCAAAGGCTTACTGTTTCATCTATTAAGACTTTTATTACTAGGACCTTTCTTAACGTTAAGGAATAGCCTCGTCTTTCAACACACATCGAATGTTTACAAAGAAACTAGTGGTGCTACAGCAGAACATACTTTCTCATATTATTAATAACTTAGGCAATTTTCGAAACTTCAGAACGTTCAACAAACAACATTTTTATCATCATTTTTTCTGTCTATTAGTCGAAACATTGGGAGTCATTTTTTGAGAAAATTTTAAAAACGTTAAGAATTAAAGTAACTTCCAAAATCGAAATATGTGTTAGGGACTGGAGTTCGACCACATATCCTGAAAAATTCCATTTCTGAAGAACATCGTCTGAACGGTTTAGGCGTTATCGTTGACCATGGACAGGTAAACGTTTTACTGTCAAACAATTTTTCGGTATCAAGGACCCACCATACGTGAATTCGGACTACACAAGAGGAAGTAGTACTACGTATATTAGAGGAAGTAGTAGTACGTATAGGTACAAGATTAATTGACTTTGTGTGTTACCAGGGCGTGGCAATAACAGTTATTCTGTGGAAAATTTGCCGGTTTCCCCTGCATCAGTACACTTCTTTGCCTAGACTGCGTAATCAGTTTCGAAATGCGTAATGCCGATGTAAATAATAGTTGTGCATTGTGGACTACATAGTTGATATAGAACCAGTTCTTGAAATAAAAGAGGTGGCCCAACTGCTTACTTGGAATGAAGTACAGTTATAGAAAATGTTCAAAATAAATGTTCCCCGTCCATAAATTAAAGAACCGGATATATTTTAATACAAACTGTCATAAAATGGTGGTGATACATTTCTAAATACATATACTAATAATTATAAAATATATAAAATATCTGGGGTGAATTAGATATCAACCACAATAGTATACAATGTAATTTTAATGTGATTACATGTAGTCAGACACGTGTTTCGGGAACACTCTTCCCATCATCAGTGGTTCTACAATTATTAAACAAATTACACATGTCAACAAAATCATATATAAACAGTGAACAATGAAATTAATATTTACAATTGGTACTTACCCAAGTAACACAGATTAAACCCATAATTATGGAAAGTCGTCAAAGTATGACGCCATATTGGTCGTACGCTGTACGAATGCAGACTGCGGGAAGGTTAGGGAGGAAATGAACAAAAAGTAAAGCTAGTCAATTAATAAATTTATGATGACATGTGTAATTTGTTGATTTTGTTGGCATGTGTAATTTGTTTAATAATTGTAGAACCACTGATGATGGGAAGAGTGTTCCCGAAACACGTGTCTGACTACATGTAATCACATTAAAATGACATTGTATACTATTGTGGTTGATATCTCATTCACCCCAGATATTTTATCATGGAGTACCACAAAATCTCAGCTGCCACCACAGAATTTATCTAAAATATATGTTTTTGTTTAGTTATTTTGAAATTTATTCTTGCGTCTGTCTGCAATAACCCCTTTCCATCGAAATTTTCCGAGCGACGAAAATGCAGTACTGCGGAAATGCATTGGCCTGTGGCCGAGCAGCCCCGAGGAATAGAACGTCATGGTGGTGGGAACGTTGATGAACAAGATAGCTGAACAAAACCACTTACTTAACTCATCTGACTAAAAGATTGTATTTTAGACGTCTAAACGCACGGTTTGCGGGTAATGCTATTTCTTTCAGCCGCTGGAGAGATTCATGCGTAAATCGTTTTTAAGCTACCTAGTCCGCGCGTTCACAGTGCTCAGAATGTTCCTCCCTTGAGAAAAGAGTAGTTATAGGCTGAAATAGATATTACTGTCAAGAAATTTCTCCATGGTCATCAGAAAGATGATATCTCATTTGGCAAATTTTATTTCTGCACAGAAGACAGGTAATCCCCGAACCTAAGTAGTTTTGCTTAAAAATATTTTCGTATTTATTGATATAAAAATAAAGTAAAGCACGCCAATCTAAGAAGTATAATATTGACTTCACAATCTTTCACAGAACAATTGTATATTATTACAATGCACATTTTTAGATGTTTGCTAGCAGCGATTACTTAACGAGATTTGAGAAAGTAAATGGTATGTATTATTATCAACAGTATTTTGTATTCCTTAATAGGATGCAATCTTACTTTCATATTCACTTTTGAAAAACCATCAAACGACAATAATTTGAAGGGAATTGTGTTCAAAGTTTGAACTAATATTTTCATTTTTCAAATTTAAAATTTGAAGAGTTTTTAATGTATTTCAAATTATTAACTTAGGTTTTGATTTTTTACTAACGCAGTTGTTAAAATCTCACAAATAGACGAACATAAAATCTCTTATCTAATTGTTTCATGTGTCGTTTTTGTGAATTTCATGTTTTGCTTTTATGGTTTTGCTTCAATAATAGAGATAGAATAGGCGAATGAAACTGGAAAAATATTTCTAGGTCGCAGACCAAACACCAATATTCACACCGAACCTTGATTAATTGATGTCTCCAGGCTGCTACGGTGAACTGAACTGCAATGGCCATTAGTGTAGTGAATTTCTAATGAGAGAGGGCGGTAATTCCTCCTCCTCTGGATGATTAGATACAGCACCGACTTATACGTCGGATTGCAGGAATTACGCATCTAGGTATCTCTTACCAGTAGGGTACCGCTCCAGCAAGGGCAAGCTTTAAGCTTCTGAGTGGTCCCCCGAGCAGTGCAGTTGTGTAGCGCGTGCAAGTGTGTGTGTTGGTAAGAGGATGGAACGAAGAAGAAGAACGAAGAATGGATCGCGCGGTCTGTGGGCCTTTTGTTAGGGTACTATTCCGGAAATCGCTTGATTTTGACTGGAGAAACCACGGAAAACTACCGACCAGATCTGTCAACCGCTAGCATTCTTCTCCAGATAGCGGCTGAGTTCGAGCTAGCTATGTACATAGTTTTAAAAACCTGCAATCGTCGGGACTCAAACCCAAGGACTTCGCAGTCAGATGGCTTGAGAGAAAGCGGCAATTCTGGATCTGAGATAAGCTCTGCCGGTGCCTCAAGCATGGAGTTCATTACTTGGCATCTAAGCCGTTCCAATTCCTAACCAACCACCTCGGCCGAGTTGTCAGTGAAGCATTCCCTTTGCGCTATCAGCGAGATGGAAATGAAGTTTTACGAGGAGCGCGGCTGAATTTCCATCCCTGCGCGGCCCCGTTCTTTGCGGCCGAGGGAAAAACGCAAATCCCTCGGCAAATATGTTCGGGCCCGCTTTATTAACATACTGCGCGAGGGAGCCAATGTAAATTTCGACCTACGACCCGGAGGTTATCGGATCGAACGCCTACAAATTACGGCGACTATATCCTCAATGCATAGTGAAACCCTGGTCGAGCGGTTGGTGTGCCCGGGGCATTTGCATATCGACCGACTGTTAATTGTAGGCTTCGAGCACGCGACCCGCGACGCGCTGGGCCGTTTCCGGAAGTTGTCCTGATGAAAATTTCAACCCCGCGCGTTCGGGGCTTCCGGCGACCTTGCCGAATCGAAGGGAGCGCCATCGGTTGGTTTCTAGGTCGAGGCGTTCGAAGGATATTGCAAGTGAAATTACGGGGCGATTGCTCGTACGTCCGGCCGCGTTTTCACTTTGTTGTTCTTATGAATTTATAGTTCACGGTAATTCGGTGGCCTTGGCGAATTCAACGGCCCACACCGGTGGTTTTCGAGGTCGCAACGAGCGAGGGATATTGCAAGAGAAATTTTGGGAGAAACTCTTGTAGGACTGGCCAGGTTTTCAGTTTGTTGTTTACGTATTTACATCTGAGGTGCTGACCTGGATGGCCGAGGTGGCTAAAGCCAGTTGACTCAGCATCGTCATCTGAAGGGTCGAGTTCGAGTCTTCCTGTGGACATGGTTGTTTGCCCTTTCTCTTTGATGTATGTGTGTTGTCGCAGAAGATCTTGTGAGCCTGCTGACCACAGACCGAGAAGTCCGCAAGTGTGTGTCTAGTGTATAGGTTAATGTGTGTCCCCATGCGGGACACATTGAGAACCCGGCGTGGATAGCCAAATTTGACATCCTCTGAAAGTGAATAAAGCTCCAGAAAGAAATAAAACATATTTACATCCGAGGACGATTTCGTGACCTTGGAAAATTCAGTGGGGAAATTAGTGAAATTTTGATAGACATTTTTAGATTTACTGTCGTAGCTTTGCATATAGTTTCTTTTAAGTAGTATTTACGTAATGCAATTGCAAAGTGTTCCAAGCTACAAAACTTCATCTACGATCAATATCCTACTCGTGAAAATGCTGTTAAGGAATATATGCAAAAATTTCGAGATTAATGCCTTAGTCAAGGCAGATATTCCTTTTGAATTAGTCTTTTATATTCTACTCCGGTACCTGATCAGTCGTGTATTTCCAATTATCTCAGCCATGTTTAGCACTCCTCTTGATCTTATATTAATTTTAGGAACAAAATTAAATTAAATTAAAAAAAAATTACATTCCTCTCTCAAAATATTGTTGGTTCTTTCTGAGATGTAATTCACATTGTATGGAATGAGTAGCACAATTTGATATTCTATTGTTTAAGATATTTAAATATAGATATTTTAACGCCCTGTAGGTATTTAGGAGTTTCATGAACTAAACATTTTTTGCGAGGATGTTTTTACAGAATAAGTTTGTACGTTGTATTGTGAATATAAACAGATGTTTGATTAAGAGATTTATTTGTGTTTCTGAGCACGTCAACTGTTGTGGTAAATTAGTTCCGTTAGCGTAGTCATTGTGCGTAGAGTTTATTGAGGAAGATGACTGCGTTCCTCCCCTACTGGATGGTGAGTTCCGGCATCAACGTAGACGTTGGTCTGCGGGGATTTCCCTCCAGGTATCTCCCTAGTCGGGACAATCTTTAAGCTCCCGACTGGACTCTCGACATGTGTGGTTGTGTGTGTGTGTGTGTGTAAGTAACCGGGGTGGATACATCACGAAAGAGGAAGGAAAGATCGCGCGTGGTCCATGGCCCGTTTGTAACGGTTATGCTTCCGCATCTACTGCAATTCTTCTCCAGACACCACCTGAAAACGACGTAGATATGAAAAATTCGTCGCCGTCGACATTAGACGTCCAGAGCAAATCGCTGCAGAAACCATGGCAATGCTGGTCCTGAGCTAAATTCTTCCTGTTAAAAAGTCGCTTCCGTTAAAAAAAACCGCCTTTATTTTGTTTCACATCATAAAAGTCCTTTAAAATTTGACAATCATGTTAAATGGATTACGTTTTAATATTCTGTTAAAAAGTTCTCAAATTTGTCTGTAGCAGCAGACGGCATCTGTAGGTAACATCCAGATTATGCGCAGGTAATTCCTATAGTCAGATATTTTATGGGGATAATAAAAAAATTATTAGCTAATAACATTATTTGCTTATTTTGTCTGAGTGAGTGCAAGAAATTTTAATTTAACGTTCATAATACTTGGTTTGTCTGTATACCTTGACAACGCGCATTCTCAAGTGCCTACAAATTCTCTAAGTTAGTTGTTGGAATGAAGTGTATATGCCATGCTGTATATTTATACGACGCAACATTTGGAACACAGGGAAACTGACATTTCAATTTATTTTTTCTGTAAGATATATTTGAAATAAGAAATGAAATGTTTACTGGTTGTTTCGTAATTGCTTTACAATATTGCAATGCCATTGAATGGTTATTATTTAGATCTTTACTGTTATGAAGCCTGTGTGATTGTAACCAGTTGGTAACAAATCAGTTTTCGTATACGCAATGCCTTGTTTTCTTAGATCGTTTCTTTGATGGAAGGGAGCTATAAAATTTTATGAGCTAAAAATGATAGATTTATTTCTGAGAAAAACTATTAAAGCTCATCAACCCACAGCTCGAGGAAACTTTCCGTCACGTTCTATGAGCACTTCCTCTTGACAGTTATTAAACTTTTTATGCAACGCCAGAAATTCTAGAAAGACTATTTACTGCAATGAAAGTTAAAAACACGTGAATATATTTCACTGCAGAAAATAATTTGGTTAAAATGCGTATGGATGAAAGGCTTACACAGTTAACCGAGTGTAATAATAAGCAAATTATGTTCACTGTGCCATTGATACTCACTTTTTTATCCGCATCGTCAGAAATCTACATCAGAGCCAACATTATCGTAAATTCTGCAGCAACTCCAGGGGTTCTAGGGTTCGAGTTATGACGGTGGTGAATTTTCTAAATTACCTGACAGCCAGGTCTAATCCAATCTCTTCCTGGAGGAGATTCTGTCAACGGCTGCTTTGATCGGTAGTTTCCGTGGTTTGCCCATGTCATACCAGGCGAATTCTGGAGCAGTCCCTTAACAAAAGGGCTGCAGAGCGCTCAAGATTTTCCTTCCTCCTCTTTGTCGTGTCCTCTCTCCTTAGGCACTGACACACGTTCACGCAAGTACAAATTTAAATGCATTACGCTGCGACGTATGGCTGGAGACCAGCCGTGAGCTTGGAGCTTATATTGGCTGGGACGATTACATGATGCAATGCTTTCAAGTCAACATGGAAGTCACAGAGTAGCTATAGAATAGATGTAAACTAGTATCGTGATTGTTTCAAATTTTACTAGCTTAAACGCGGACTATTCAAATATTTTAATAATTTGAAATTTTTAATTATTTTTTACCTCCTTTATTCTACATCAACAATACAAGAGTAAGAACATCTGAGTACAAAAATACGTCTTCCGAGACGAACGATTTCATGGTTACACTGCCGCGAAGTCCTTAAACCCACAATCCCCTGAATTTGTTACCTCCCGTTTGATGATTAGAAACGTGCTTTGGGTGTTGTGTTGTAACCACCGTTGCAAAGTTTTTTGTTCATCCCTGTCAGTACTTGTGTTCCCAAAATATCTAGTATTGATGTTAATGCATCGACTGCATTGTACAATACCAAAACTGCATTGCAGACACCGCTGTAACTACATTATAGGCATACAAAAAATGGATTGTTACAAGTGCCATCCTCCAGTTTGAATTTGCATTCTGCAATATATGTCAGTTAATACAGATTTCCACTTATTTCGGGTCACAGTGGATTATATAATTTTATTGAAAAATATTTAAAAGTTTGAACCGAAAAAAATATTTAATTACAATTTTTGAACTTGTTGGTTCTTAAGAATATATTGTAATCGTTATTGAATCGATTCCAAATATCGTGTTGAATAATATTTTGCCCCAGTTACTAATCCAATGATGCATGTAGCCGTTTAGTGTGAGCAATTATGTGAGTTGAGCATATTTTTTTTAAACCTCTACCGGAAATAACGTGATGAATTCAACTGTGGAACCACCAAAGAAAACTCCTCGAATAGTGAGCTTCTTTAGAAGCACACCCCCTCATTCTTCTCCTCGCAACTTATTTTCGTTCGTCTGCCTTCGCACAACAACATGGCAACTTCCGCGAACTCTCTTTTATTACTTCATAAGTCGCCATTCCGCGACGGAGAAAAGCTTTTTGGTAATGAATGACGATGCATAAAAACTTAATTATTGGGTAGTAATAAATATGGGCCACTGCTTTGTGTCTGCAGCTCGTAAATCAAAGAAACGCTGCCTCTCCTTCTGTTGTTTTCTGCTTCTCTCGCCAGCGGCACTCCATTATCGAACACCATATGTGAGAAGGAAGCAAAGTCTTACCAGCACGCGAACGCTGAAGCAGGGGGGCGCCATTTTCTCTCGAATGTTGAAGTTGGACGGGAAGAAATAAGTGTCCCCGACACGCACGAGCTGAGAAGGGACGAGGAAATGCGGAGTCGTTTTTCGCCGCGTTTTCATGATGAGAAATGGGCAGAAGTGAGAATCGTAGAGTTGTTGAAAAGATTTCTTTCCCTTGTGAAGTTATTCGGTCTCAGGACAGATTCCTGCATGAAACCGGTTCGTGATTGCATCGTTGTGCGATGAACATCAATGAAGCAGGGGCTTAATATCTTCATTTCTACTTGAATAAAATATAGTGAATTGAATTTTGTAAAATATTTGCTGCTCAGATGCCAACTTGATTACCTGTTATGGATTTACATTTACATTGTATAATTAAATGCAATTCGTTTTCCTTTTTTACCTTATCATATGTGTTTGTAAATACGGCAAGAGTTCTAGAACTGTGTAAAGTAAGCATCAAACTACATTTATTGAAAAACAAAAACATAGCTTGGATTTTTGAAATTGTGTTTCCGAGTGACACAAACACGTTTTTGTTTAATAATTGTTTATTTAAATTAATAATTCGTACACCATCAACATAAAAGAGTAATTGTTGCATCACAAAATATTTCTTAGTGTTTACCATGATCTTTTACTAAATTTGCCAATTTGACTTCTGTGTCTGTTTATCGAACTCCTCTTCAATATCAATATTAATTATTTATTAACATTATTATTAATTTATATTAATAATAATTTATTATTATTATTATTATTATTATTATTATTATTATTATTATTATTATTATTATTATTATTATCTACAACGCATCAGGAAAGTCTCTTTGGAGTGGCACCTTGCTAATGAGTAGGCTTGCAATAAAAATTATGTTGGTAGCACTAGCTGTAGCTTGTAAGAAGAACAAAACGTAAATACCGAAATCACTAGAATCATAACAAATATTGGAAGAGTAGTCACCTTCATATATTTTCCCGCTATCTGTTTGCTACCAACATAAATGCAATTTTTAACAGGAGGCCCTGACTCGGTCCAAACCGGGACGACTTTCCTGGCGCACTATACAGGGTGAGTCACGTAACTTTAGCACCTCATGTAACTTTTGAACGGTTGAAGATATTGAAATGCAGTTTTTCACGAGAGTGCATGAGAAAATAGGGCTAACTGATACCTGTACTTATTTCTATTTTATCACTTGTATTTTACGAGATATTTGAGATAACTTTGTTTTTTCAAATGGAACTATACATATTTTTTCAGTCTATCATAAAGAGCGTAAAAAGACAAATCCAATGATATACATATTGTCATATGTTAGATAAGGATTTTTTTGAGAAATTTTGATTCTTTTGCGTCCAGTTCTTAACGGATATTTTGAATGTAACCGACCGCCACAGAAGATCACGCAGCGCTCCATCAGCGAGCGCGCGCTCAGGGAAGGGAAAGGATCTTCTTAATACTTCAAGATACAAAACATATCCCAAATATTCACAAAACTGTTGTAGTTTTTTCCCTGAACTCTGCTTTCCATCCTTCCCCATTTCCAGACCTTTTTTAAGAAATGGAAGGATTAAAAATTAGGATTTATCGTATGTAATAAAATTGTTTATTACCTCAACTCCTCTCCCCTCAACTTGAAGAGAACCTTTTCTTAGTGTACTTCATCGAGCTATCTCCCATCTGACCTAAGAGATGACCTAAGCCTATCTTCGTATTTCGCACGTGGTGAGGCTATCAACGTATTCGCCGCGCCGTAGGCGTAGGACCGTTTCTTCCCTCCCCGACCCCTCCTACGGTGAACCGAGGAAGCTTTGACACCTCGATTATGTGATTGGAGCGTTCAGAATATTCGGGATGTTTTGTATCTTGAAATACTAAGAAGATCCTTTCCCTTCCCTGAGCGCGCGCTCGCTGATGGAGCGCTGCGTGACCTTCTGTGGCGGTCGGTTACATTCAAAATATCCGTTAAGAACTGGTCGCAAAAGAATCAAAATTTCTCAAAAAAATCCTAATCTAACATATGACAATATGTATATCATTGGATTCGTCTTTTTACGGTCTTTATGATAGACTGAAAAAATATGTATAGTTATATTTGAAAAAACAAAGTTATCTCAAATATCTCGTAAAATACAAGTGATAAAATAGAAATAAGTACAGGTATCAGTTAGCCCTATTTTCTCATGCATTCTCGTGAAAACTGCATTTCAATATCTTCAACCGTTCAAAAGTTACATGAGGTGCTAAAGTTACGTGACTCAGCCTGTATATCGGCATACTAATATAGCGCATTGACAAATGAATAATAAACGGTGATATAACAAATGATTTAAGTGTGTTCAAAAATTCAAATACTCTCAATAACACATTCAAACGATAATTTCGGAGTGATCACTGAAGTATTATGTCGCAATATTTAAACACAAAATCAAGAAATTTGAAAATAGTATCCAAAATATATTTTCACTGTTCCTCTCAGAATAAAAAGTGTAACTTAAGACTGATAACTGGTAGAAGCTCACAATGAATCTTATTTCTAACTGTGAACGGAGCTACAAACTTCTTAAAACATCTATTTTCTAGGAATTTAGTATATATAAACTACTTAGACAATTATTGAACTTAATGTTAGTGTTTGCAAAAGCAGAGTAAAACCATTCAAAATTATAAAATTTAATAAGCCTAATTCTCTTTCGATATAATACGATGGTACGACTTTAACAGGAAGTTAAATGGAAAGTCGTAAATTTTCGTAAAATCAGCATACCTACTTCCTTTTCTCTTTAAATTACTCTCATTTGTGAAGCTTTATTTGCAAATCTGCTAAAATGAAATTTATCTTTTTCCTGCTCCTTCGGTTTGCAGCGCATTAAAACAGAATGAAATGTCAAGGAGATATCGCTTTCAATGTGTCATTCACGTCGTTATCTCTCGCGCTCTTGATGTGTGGAGGTTGGATTGCAAATTATCAGACTTTGCACGCTACAAGTCCATTGTATTTGAAGAAATTACCAGTAAATTATACGACAGCGGAGAATAATCCCCAGTCCTGCAAAATATCAACATGGGGAAATGTTTGCTCTATGAATATTCATAAAAGTGCTTCGGTCTGATATTTATGAATGTGCTCCCTTAACCTAACATGTGGTTGCGAAGTATCTAATAGGGCGTTGGGGGTTATCAGAGATGGTGAAAATATGGCTGTGAATTTTAAACGCTTGTGACAATATTTTATGAATCGCTTAAGAAGAAAAGTTAAAGGAGCTTATGATTCACAGTTTATGACAAAAATATTTCTGGATTATTTTAAAGAGTAATACGTTTTCGGAGTTAGTAAAGACTTGTGTTTTGTAAAAGAAAAATCAAATAATTTTGAATTTGTAACAGCACACTCAAGCAGAGACTTGTTGTTTACTTATAAATTGCATAGGACATTACAGAATGAGATTGATCAATTATCAAATGGGGTATTTAGGACGTCTATCATTCAAAATTTGTAATAACATTTTTCAATAAGAATATTTTTCAATTTTTTCTTCTTCTTTAATAGATTAGGTTTGCGCTTATTTCGACTTCTCCACCCATCATATTTTTGTGCGCTCAGGATTTC
This sequence comes from Teleogryllus occipitalis, assembly GCA_011170035.1. Classification (NCBI taxonomy): domain Eukaryota; kingdom Metazoa; phylum Arthropoda; class Insecta; order Orthoptera; family Gryllidae; genus Teleogryllus; species Teleogryllus occipitalis. The sequence continues at coordinate 72,262 of BLKR01014876.1, forward strand.
TATTGATTCCAGTTTTATAAATTAATGCTAGTTTTGGCAACGTCGTATTTGTCGTGCATTCAACATTTCGACAATTGTCTGCGTTATCTTCCACCCAGAATGTTATTTAGAAAACATTTAGTTCTTTTCTGATATCTTCGCTGTTTATTCTGTTAAGTCTTCAACACTTTTAATGTCTTCAGGAAAGTGTTTTCTTGACCAGTACTTAATATTTTACCTTTCCTATAATATAGTATAGGGAAGAAAATTATTGGAGTCACCTCAAGAATATGGACTCAAATTTCTCTAATAAATATATTTTTATAGTTATTTTGAACTGTAACCTTGCACACAGTCCACGATTAAGGTATATTAGATTATGTAATTAGACAATCATCTCCATTGTCAACAATTTCCGCGTTTACGCGTTCATGAGTATCAGTAGCTTATTTAGATTAGCTTCTTTCAGTTCATCACAATTTTGTATCAACTTTCTATACATTAAAAAGCACTATAATTTTCCTTCAGTCTAATTCCCAATGTACACAGAAATTAACTAAGAACTGTGCAGTCTCTAGCCATGTAAGAACGTGTCTATTACTTCTTTTGATATTAATAAATGGGGGGAAACCCATTAAAACAAAAAACAATAATAATAGTAAGAAGAAGAAGAAGAAGAAGAAGAAGGAAACACAAAAAGAAGAATGAGAAAGTGAACAAGAAAATGAACGAAAATATGTTGAAGAAGAAGAAGAACAAGACTATGATGAAAAAGATGATAAAGAAGATGAAAAAATACGAAATAAAAGATGAAAAACATGATGAAGATGATAAAGATGAAGAAGATGATAAAGATGAAGAAGATGATAAAGATGAAGAAGATGATGAAGATAATGAGGATGTAAAAGAAGATGAAAAAGATGATTGTGATGAGGATGTGAAAGAAGAAGATGAAATAGCAGACGACGATGAAGAAGGAAAACAGCAACAACAAGATAATGAAGAACAAGAGGCAAGTGAAGCAGAAGAAGAAGAAGAAGAAGAAGAAGAAGAAGAAGAAGAAGAAGAAGGAGACGAAGACGGACGTGCCGTGCAGCGTGTGACGTGGTTCGTCCGCTGGCCCCAGGCGTCGTGGGAGCCGCGCCGCAACCGCTCCCTGGAGGCCGCTCCTTGGCTGCCCGGCGGGTGGCCTAGGGCGCAGGGGCGATCTCGGAACAAGCGCTGCTTGCGCTCCCCCGAGGCCTCCCACGGCCCTTCATCCCCCTCCGCTGGCCCTCAGAACGGGCAGCGCGCTTCGGCGGCGGCCCGCCGGACTTCTCACTTTAGCCGGATGATGTGCACTTTAGTACAAGATGCACAGGCGGAAGAGCAGGTCCAATAACCAGAACCCTGCCCCAATATAGAGTATTCATTTATTTGTTTAATTATTACGTTCACCAATCCGAGGTGTGTAGTACGGGAAAGTACTTTGCTGTGTCGAGGTTTATTCATTGATTGATTTATTATTTAATTGATTATTTCGTGTTTCCGGGCTCGTCAATTGCTATGACTATTAGTTGGTTGTTTCTTCCCAACTAGATCTTCAGATCCGGCGACGAGCTACTTTTTGATTTGTGGGATTTCCCTCCCCAGATATATTTGCCAGCGAGGCAGTGCCCCTGCCACAACAAACTCTAAAGTCACGACTGGGCTTTCGATATATGTGATTACGGCTGTGGTGTGTCTATGTGTGTGTGTGTGTGTGTGTGTGTGTGTGTGTGTGTGTGTGTGTGTGTGTGTGTGTGTGTGTGTGTGTGTGTGTGTGTGCGTGCGCGAATGAATAAGGGAGAGGAGGAATTGCAGGTAAAGGAAGATCGCGCGTCATACCTCGTCCATTTATTGGGATATTCGCCTTGCATTGGTTGGAGAAACCAGTAAGGATTTATCAAGTGAGAAGCAATCAGCAAATGATACCTCTTACTGAGGTAAATGTCCGGTCAAATAAAGCAGTGGGCTTAAGGAGTCAAATACCTATGAAACCTACATAGATAGACGCAACATATAGTACAATCTGCTAGTGAGACCCCAAGTGACTCCAATTCTTTCATGTGCCTTTTAAGAAAAAACATAAGTTGTCGAAAGAATAAATAGAAAAGAAAAAGAAAACAGAACAAGAAAATGGAAACAAAAAAATGTGGTATGCAGTAGTAGGATTAAGCAATAATCAAAAGTCACACGGGAGATCAATATTAAGTGTCTGGGATCAAACGAAATTTTATATCTCTGAATTTCCATTATTCCTAAATACTTTTATTCATCTCATTTCAAAGGACACTAAGCAATCGCAGCAAACATTCATATTTCGGTCATGATATTAATACAGTTTACAAACATCTTCCTCGCGTTTTCCCTCTCTTTTCGAGAAGGCGCGGAAATTGTTTCGCTCGACAACGCCGCCTCGACCGGCGACTGCTGGCCACGACAAAGCCGTGCGTCAAGCGACTGTTTGGGGAGACGGGAGTAATTTTAAAAAAGAGCTCGACTCGTTACTTGTGGCAAATGATTGGGGGCTTTGTGAAAGCGTTTGTACACACAGACGACTGCCGCGTGTAGCCAGTTGCTTCAGAGATGCCGTCCTCGCAATTGGCCATGTGCAGGGTGGTTAGAAAGTAATGTGAATAAATATGATGGTGTAGTGAAACTTCGGTTTTGTGATTTATCTGAAGGTATATTTCGCATACAAATGCTTTCGTTATTACAGAATATGTGCACTTGTCACTCAACACATTGAATAAAATATGTTTTAATACACCTCTTTAGTATTTTTTTGCTTTGTCTTTTCACAACACAAAAGTATATCTTGCATTTTTAACAGTTTTCAACATTTTAAAGTATATTTTGCATCTAACATTTACTCCTACTTCACAGCCGTGCAACTGTGAAATCCTTCAGGCTAATAAATTCTACGAAAGTAAAGTATTTATATATAAAGGATGTTTAATTGTTAATAGTTTTTTTAAATACATATTCTATTGAACAGATTTACTTCAAAATTAATTACAAATGTAAACAATTTCATTAAATGAGGCTGAAGCAATTTAATGTGATATATTACACAGATTTGTATCTGTACATGATTCTTTCTACTCAAAATCCTGTTCTGAAATATCTACATAGTGCTAAGAAATTAATTGTATATTTTGACTTACTAATAAGAAGAGAACACACTTTTAAAATTCATTCGTGTTAACGATTTTTTCCAGTTAAAATGAGCACATTGATCAGCTTTTGAGACACTTCTCAACAAAATTATTTAGATTGTACGTTCTCACCGATCGTGTTTTCGACTCGCCCTGCTGTGAATGTTACAAACAGAACCACATTAACATGACATCACAATTTAGATGGAGCAATTGCTTTTTCTTCTGAAGAGTCGATACAATCAGCAACTAGGAGCTAGGTCGAATTCAGTCGCTGTCTGGAGGAGAATTCTAGCGGTCGGCTGCTCTGATGGTAGTTTTCCGTGGTTTCTCCGATCAACACCAGGCGAATGCCGGAGCAGCACTCTATCAAACGGGCCGCGGACCGCGCGCAATCTGTCCTTCCTCTTCCTTGTCCTATCCTCTCCCTTTACACACACACACACTTACACTAACATGCACTACACTACCACATTCTGGGAAACCGGTCGGGAGCTTAGAGCTTGTCCCGGCTGGAGCGGAGCCCTCCTGGTGGGAGAGTCCTGGTTAAGGGGAAACCCCACTACCCGACGGAAGGTCGGCGCCAGATCTCGCCATCCAGCGGGAGATCACTGCCATCTCCCGAGAAAAACACATGCACTACACTAACGGGACTAATGACCGAAGCAGTTGACGCGCCCGGAAACACGAAAAAGTCAATCAATCAATCAAAAAAAGCAACTAAGAAAAAGTACAACTTCTTCACTCTAAAATCAATGTGGTACAAACGCATGTTCTGATCGTATCGTTATATTCCTCACACATGTTTATTGCATTCGTAGATGACGAGGAATGTTCGCCGGTTCACGAATAGGGGAGTGTTACAATGAGAGGCGAGTGGCGGGGATGTGTGTGTCGCGGTATTAACGGGGTGTGGTGCTGTAGCGCTGGGCGAGCGCAGTGACGCGCGGTCTAAACCGCCTTCGCCGCTCGACCACTGTGCGCATGCGCGAGAGGGACGCTGCACGCCGCCCCGGGCGGCTTTATTCCGGGCGCAGCGCCCCGGCGGCGGTTGCGACAACGAAGCACACGCCGCACCCTCGCGGCCGCCCTGGACTCGCGTGGCCCCCACCGCCGGCGCAGCTCCCACTACGCACTCCGTACGCACTGCCTCTTACCCAACTCCCTGGTCCCTTGATCGCCTCCCTCATCCTCATCTCCACCGCCCTCGTTCCCTTCGCCGTCATCGTCTTCGGTCTTCCTCGTCATCCCCATCGCTCCCACCTTTGATGTCCCCGTTGTCTACTTACCCGTCCTCCCCGTCGACCCCATCCTCCCCGTCGTCCCCATTCTTCCCGTCAACCACATCCTCCCCGTACTCCCCTGCCATTGTCCCCATCCTCCCCGTCCTCCTCGTTGCCCCCATCGTCTCTGTTTTCTCCATCCTCCCCGTTGCCCCCATCCTCTCTGGTGTCTCCATCCTTCCCGTCGTCCCCACCCTTCCCGTCAACCACATCCTGCCCGTACTTCCCTGCCATTGTCCCCATCCTTCCCGTCCTCCCCATCCTCTCTGTTTTCTCCATCCTTCCCGTCGTCCCCATCCTTCCCGTCAACCACATCCTCCCCGTACTCCCCTGCCATTGTCCCCATCCTCCCCGTCCTCCCCATCCTCCCCGTCCTACCCATCCTCCCCGTTGCCCCGTCCTCTCTGTTGTCTCCATCCACTCCGTCGTCCCCATCCTTCCCGTCAACCAAATCCTCCCCGTACTCCCCTGCCATTGTCCCCATCCTCCCTGTCGTCCTCATCCTCCCTGTTTTCCCCACCCTCCCCGTGGTCCTCGTCATCTTCATCTTTCCTTCGATCCCGTCTTCTTCCCTAGTGCCCTCGTTCTCCTCTTCGAGGCTCTCCGTCCTAGCCTCTGTCTTGCGCAGCAATCACCGCCAGCTCCGTCGCCGCCGGCTGCGCCCGTGACGCCACGCGCAGCTCCGTCCTTCCGCTTCGCTGCGCCCCGCCCCGCCCCTTGCGCCTGATTCGCTCCCCTGCCCTGGGATAGGGGGCACGGCAAAGGCCAAGGATGGGGTATGACGAGGGAAGAGGTGGCTATATTCATATGAATATCAATGATAATAATAATAATAATAATAATAATAATAATAATAATAATAATAATAATAATAATAATAATAATAATAATATCTACTCGTAGGAACATTCCGCTCTTGTAATTCTTTGTTTTCAGTCTAAAAATTGCGTAATGCTCTATCCTAACTCCAAACTGCCAATTACGAGTACTTAACTTTACGTTAAAGCCTTATAGCCACGTCATGATGGTCGTATTGACACTTGGATTTAATTTTCCATAGATTAAGAGATTCTGCTTGTACCTAACCATCCGTTCATGCTACGTAGTAGAGTTCATGCTTTGTGGAAACCTAATCTCCAAATAGGTGAAAGAATGTTCAAAATGTACTTGTTTTGTATAATATTGCTTCGGGAAAAAAGCTCGATCTCCTCTTGCCTCCACATGATTCGCTCGAGCTTCGCACATATATTCTCCTGTTACCTGAATATCTCAGTTTGTTAACTTTACACTTCATGTAAGCAATTGAAAATTGCAATAAATAAGACACATAGTGCACCTTTGTTAAATGTATTATGTAACTTACCGTGAAAGCTGAGATGAATACAGAATTTAAAATTATATCCAAATATTCCATGCATCCTCATTGTTTCTCAACTTACATAATATCATATAGTGCTCACAATATTGCATCAATTGCCTTTATTTTGTCCACTCGGTACAAGAAACAACCCTTCACTTCTTTTTGCAATCCCCTGTATGCACTTCGAAGGTTTTTTGCAATCATGATATTCCCTGCTCACCCCGTCTGGCAGAGCAAACCGCTTTCCATTCTGCATATCTCGCTCTGCTCTCGTATTCCACTCTCGCGCGTGTGTGTGTGTGTGTGTGTATGTGTGTGCCGCGGCTCGCTTCGCATCAGGCCGTCCACACGAACCCTCGTCACAGCTGCTGTCCCACGCCTGTCCGACGCTGTGCTACACTCCGTTCGCTCTACACGGGGAGTTTGTACGAGAAAACATTTTCTTGGACGAAAGTTTAAACAAATGCTGAAATATCAAAAAATTTTAGGAAGTTTTAATTATTGGCTGGGAAGTACTCTTCCTATAATGGTCGTTTATTTTAGTTTCCGAGTTGTCAACTCCTCTAGGTATACCGATATGTGTACGGGGCAGCAACTGTAAGTGTAAGAGGTGAGCATAGGACAAGGAATAGAAAAGAACAGGAGAAGGAAGAGGAAAGAATGATCGTGCGTGGTTCATAATCCGTTTGTTAGGGTATTCCAGCATTCACCTTCTATTGCTAGGAGAAATCACAGCAGCTGACCTCAAGACTTATTGTCTAGGCAACGATTGAATTCGACTTTGAAATTGTATTCGTATTGAAAAGCCGCACAAACGATTGATTATTTTTTTTCGTGTTTCCGGGCGCATCAACTGCTTTGGTCATTAGTTCCGTAAGTGTAGTGCACGTTTTTCTCGGGAGATGGCAGTGATCTTCCCCCGCTGGATGGCGAGATACGGCACCGACCTACCGTCGGCTAGTGGGGTTTCCCCCTAACCAGGACTCTCCCACCAGCGGGGCACCACCCTAGCCGGAACAAGCTCTAAGCTCCCGACTGGTCTCCTGGAATATGTGGTAGTGTAGTGCATGTAAGTGTAAGTGTGCGTGTAAGGGGAGAGGATAGGACAATGAAGAGGAAGGATAGATCGCGCGCGGTCCGTGACCCGTTTGTTAGGGTACTGCTCCGGCACCACGAAAAACTACCGATTAGAACAGCCGGTCGCTAGAATTCTCCTCCAGACAGCCACTGAATTAGACCTAGGTGAAAATCTACTGTCTATAAACCTGCCGCCTTTAGGACTCCAACCTAGGTGGTCAGAGGCGCTGCAGTGAAATCAGTTGATGCACTGAGCTACCGCTCCCGGTCACACAAACGAAACTTGTAACTTATCCCTGTGAGAGGAGCTGCTTTGACGAAAGTTGTTGTCCTGAACTCGGATCATCTGGTTCATTCTGTGAATCATTTTATGTATATAAACTATACAAATATCATTTTAGCACCCATAAACGTCAACGAATTTTACTAATTGAAAACCACTTTTACTTTATGCTTCGCGTACGTCAACATATACTTTGCCATTTACGGACCGCAAATAAGTAAGGCTCGTATAGAACCGTGGGTTAATGCAAAGTAAACAAAACACAGGCTTAGGAAAAATCAGCATGGTTCCCTTCTCACATATTGAGTGTGATCTCTAGATAATATAGTTGTGAGTTTCCCTAAATTCGTACTAAAAGTTATGTTCGTAATTCCCTTCTATTTTATCAGTATGCAAAACAATCTCTTTATGAACTAGTTACTTAAATACCTACATATTCTTATTTACCAAAATTACACCTATTTACCAATTTTTAAAAATTTTCTTGAACATAGTTCATATTACTTGCAGTACATACTACATTTCTTTCCTCACTAAAAGCATTAAATCACATTCAGTTTGATTCTACCTAAATAGCGGCGGGAATAATACCGATCATATTAAACCACGCGTGAACGTAAGAATTTTTCTTTTTTAGTTTGTACAATTTTTGTTTTGGTAATTTTCGTTTCATTTTGGTCCCGGTCTTAGTTTTAATTGTAAACTCTTCATAGTTGATCTGATGCACGAAAAGGGGTATTAAGATGGCTCTTTCAGTTTCGAGATGCTGGTGTTTTTAAAATGGGCATAAGACCAACCATTTAATTATTATTAAATGCTGGTGATAAAGATGGTTTCAGAACAATTTCCTCTAGTATTATTCAGACAAATATCCCTTTTTACGATGTAATGTCAAAATATAGATAAGTGAACATTTATCCACCAGAGAAATTTTACGATTCTGTGCAAAAAGTAAATTGCCTAATTTGGGAACCTTTCTGCGAAACATGTCACATGCAAGATATATGCTACTGAGAGGGCAGTAGCTCGGAGAATGAATGAATGAATGCCTTATTTTACTTGGCGTGACTCAGGTCATGAGGCCTGCTCTTCCGTCTAATCACGCAAATTTCGTTACGCTCCTTTCACCTACTAGGGATGAAAGAAGGTATTACTTGGGCGACGAAACAAGCAGTTTGAATTGAGCTCAGAGGCTTCATTTAGGCTTGAGGATCTTTTACATGCAGTAAATCTACTAACATGGGACAGCCGGCTTTACTTCCCCTCCGAAGGAAGGCGTACGAAGGATTTTTTCGCCCTTAAGCATCCAAGGCTTCGATCGGGTTTGAAACCGCGTACTTGGGTATAACAGCCCGACACGCTAACCGTTACGCTATCGACGCTGAGAATGGTTCGAGTACGCGGGTAGCGCGTACACAATATCCACGTGCAGTCTTATTGTAATCGCCATTGGATCTGAGGCGTGGATGGCTTCACACGTCATTACATACATAACTTAAAACATAATTTTGCACATAAAAATTTATCTCGCAGCAGTTTTCATCGATAGCAGTCACCTTTACTATCATCTCTACATTGAAAGACAAGGTCAAACCACCCCTAATGTCTGCTGCTGAAGGGAATGACATAAGTGAACTTGTAGGTCTGCTTTCTCACCTTCGCTCCGTAATCCAGTATGTAACTCTGTCATCGTAATCGAATTCGATGTAATAAGCTTAAAATGCTCGAAGAAAAAACTAGCATCTTAAGTGACATATCAAATTAGGTTCGCTCAGTTTCATTAGTGTACTTGTGTATGTGTATGGTGTTAGCGAAAGTCAAAGTTTTATGATATCAAATCTGCTGGTAAACACATCTCAGTTGTAAAAAATATTATATAAAGCAGGTATGTAAGAATCTTAAACAATTCGTTCACTTCCAGAAGGATATAAATAAATATGGACTGCTCTGAATTAAAAAAGAAATCTCTGGGACCAGTATTAAAAATGTAAGCTTTAAACAAATTAAATTATTTATTTTACTCTTTTAATGTCCGATATATTTATTGTGTTTAAGTAGTTTCCTTCAGAATGTAACATTCCCAAATTGAATATGAGAATTTTTTGCTGATAAAAATCCATTCATTGGTTGAAAAGTTGTGATGACGAAGACAAATTCATTAAGTCAAAAGTGAAAATATAAATAAAAAAAATAACTCTCCTGTCTTCCGCCACTGATGAATACAGGGCCAATTTATGCGACGGTTCTCTCGCATGTCACTAAAATGATTTCAATTGTTAATACATTTTTTAATGGAATTGATCGTTTAATTGTGGGCATTTCTACTTTAAGACATTTTCTTTTTTCTCACATTTTCTCCCGCAGTGTGCCAGTGAGAATTTATTTTTGCGAAGTGCAACAACTATTTTGGTTATTAAGGTCGTGAGTGTAGTGCATGTTAAAGGCGAAATATGGTGGTGTTATTCCCCGTTGAAATAAGAGATCCGGCGCCGAGCTACTGTTTGGCTTGAGTGGTTTTCCCTCTCCAGATATCACCGCCAGCGGGGATTCACCACAAGCAGGTCAAGCTCCCAACTGGCCTCCCGATATGTATGTTAATGTAGTGCATTAGATAATAAATGTGTTTGTGTTCCGTTTGTTATCGCACTGCTCCAGCATTCGTCTGGTGTTGATAGGCAAGGCTAATTGAAACTACAGATCGGAGCAACAGGACGCTAAAATATTCCTCCAAATAGTAACTGAATTCATCCTAACTTTATATTTACTTGAGACATTTTTGTATTTGACGTGTCTTCTGGCATATCTGAAACTAAAGCTCCAGTAACATCCGTCAAACAGTCCCTCACCAAACGGCGAACAGGGTGTACCTACCGCTCCGCCGTTGTTTTTGCAGTCGTAATTCGCAGGCAAGGTTTTGCTCCACCTATCGCGCCTACACCGGCCACCACCGCGCCGCCTGGGCATCTCCTCCGTTATTCTCTTTGATCAAGCCTTGATCTGTTTGTTGCTTTTTATACGAACCGCCTTTGTTCACGTATTCCTTTCCCACCGTTACACCCCTACAATTTTGTTATCTCTTGCATTATTCATTGCGCCCTTCTCCGGGCGCGAGCTCGTGGGTGCAGCCAACCCCAGCGGTCTGGGCGGCTGGGCCCTTTATCAGGAATCAAATATTTCCCGTCGAGCGATAATGTCTTCTCCCGTTGATTGTTATTGCATTGGAGCTGCGTTCAAGAGGAATCGAATGCCGCTTTCACTTCCGTTATTGCTACGATATACATCGCAACCGCAAAGCAAATGGTAAATTTGTTACGTGTATTCGTTGTATGATGGCCTGTGAAATCACAGCGACGGAATAATAGGGTTGAAAGGCGTATGCGTTTTTGTTTCTCTTTTCCATCTTTTTCGAAGAGGATGAGCTTTCCTTTTTGTACTTTCCGATTATGTAGATGAGGGAAAACTACAGTATGCTTGTAAAGGTAAGTGTTTCTGGAAAGAAAATATTGAGGAGTGTAAATTGTGTTTACTTTTCCCTTTGAACCGAATATGATATTTACATTTATCTACCTTATGTTTGAGATAGAATATCTCGAAAGGGATACTAAAATTGACATAAATAATTTAAACTTTCTGTGAAGACATTATTTTCCCGTGGAATTTCAAGGTAAATCTTCTTTGCTATTTACTAATAACTCATTTATCATTAATATATTTTGAAATGATAGTTGTTGGCTTTGCTAAGAATGGTAAAACATTCTGCGCTTATGGCAAGAAAGACTTTCTACGATTCAAATATTCTTCTGAAACCGTGCTTCATATTCATTGCATAGATATATTAACGGAGTCCCTGCGAGTTTAGAGAGTAATTTGACGCATGTTATATGCATGTATTTACTACAATTGAAAGACGTTCTTGTTATTTGGAAGCACCTATCATTTCTTGACTCTTCTGAGACAGAATATGGTGTGTAAAAAGATATGCAAAGTTTATGATTATCGGGTATTATTTCACAATTGAATACATTAATTCACACAAATAGAAATATATTTTTGGTTTAAAAAATGTCTCTTTTGTTGTATTTAAATTATGTATTACTAATTATTGCGTAATATTAATTTATGGATCTAGGGCATTAAGAAGATGCTTTTGCCACGAAGTCGACTTCCACATCCTAGCTCGAGGGGTTGGAAGTCTTCTGAGGGGCAGAAACATCTACTAACGTTCGTGGTTCATACAAAACTTTATGGTTTACTAGTTCGTTGCTGGATTCAACGAAATTATTCGAAACATTTTATATCATTTCTTGCGTCTAAAGTGAAAAGATGAATTGTATTAGCCATTTATCAATATGACGTCAGATAAACAAAACTGTGTATATCTAATTACTATTGCGTAATCCTTGTTGTACTGATATGTTCGTACTAAATGAAAGAATATTGTGAGAGTTCCTTCGGAGATTTTCTCAGAAGCTAACAAAGCTAAGGACAATGGTTTCTAGTAAAATTTGGAGAAATATTTGAAAGTGATTACGGTGTATTTGAGAATTATATGGAAAATAACACTGTGAGTTGCGCTGATGAAACGATACTTTTAGGTTATTTGCCTGTATTGTCGAAAGATATTTAGAATATTTCATATGATCAAAAATAATATTTCGAGGATGTTAGCTGATGTGCCTTACACATCTTATTACTACTAGTAGTACTACTCCCCAAGGAGCATATCTGTCTCTATAAAAAGGTGATACGTAACAGTGAAATATGAGGGACTAATGGAAATTATAAATTCACGGGAACATTGCAAAACTGCAATTTTCATATCAATTAAGCAAAACAAGGTCTCTAACAAGTTATTTTACTTATTTGAGCACTATGCCAATTTCTTATTGTATTTGCTTGTATCTTAACTGTAGAGCGGGCCATAAATGATTCAAAAGTCCCGAGGGCAGAAAGAGCCAGAAAGGCTCGCAAGGGTATTTACAATACCGTTATTGTTTTGTTTCAGGTCTGTAAACCAAAGCAATGAACTAGTAAACCATAAAAATATATGTTTTATAATTTGAAACTTTAAAGCTATGAGATGTGGATTAAAGTAAATTACAATTTATCTACTATTAGGAACTTTTATTTTCCCACCTAATATCCAGCAGTACGGGTTTTTTATTATATATAAGCTGAATCGTTTTGTAATTACACACTATATTATAAAATAACATTCAAAACATAGTCATGTAGGTCTACACCTTTTATTCAATATCGTATTACATATCATGTGGTATTATATTACCATTAAATGTTACAAAATACATTTTAAAATCAATTTCTTTTCATTTTAAGTTCCAAATATAAACGTAATATTAAATGTACTTAAATAGGAGGTAGAGTTGCTGGTTTCTCATTACTTGAGGTGGTTCGGAGCAATAACTGTTGCCATTGCAGTGCATATGATTGGAAGTTCAAAGGGTTCGAACCCCAACGGTGGTAGAATTTTCGACATCAACTTCAACTTGCGCAACTTTTCTGGAATGATGACTTTGCCTCCCCCTCCCTTGAGCAATAAACAGTTGAAGGCAAAAGCTTTCAGCAAACACTGATGACGTTTCAAGCATTAAAACTTCGTTGGCGCGAAACAGAAGCAATACTTGGGTTTTTCTAACAGACGACTTTTTGAGTCATTCTCCGTCTTGCCGCTAGATTCACTTGATGGACGATCGATGAGTCGCTAGAGCCGGGCGCTCATGCGACATCTTGCGGCAGGACCAAGAAAGATGCAAAAAGTCTTGACGATTTCCATCTTGGAGATACTACCCTCAGCCGCCAGGTTAGAAAAACCCAAGTATAGTCAAAACAAGTTGCTTTCGTAATCGAGAAATTCTGTTCAGCTTTATTACCATTATATAAAGAAATGGCTGAGGCAGGTTCAGGTCCTTCAAGGTTCCTGAAGCTACTATATAGTGTCCTTGCTGTTGCCTAGCCAAAGCGATGACCTCGCCGCATTCATGGTAGGTATGACTTAGATTTTCCAGACGTTGGCTGGTTGGTTGGTTTGTTAGTGATTTCGGGCACGTCAACAAGTTAGGTAATTAGTCCCGTAAGTGTAGTGCATGTTTTCCTCGGGAGATGACGGTGATCTTCCCCCGCTGGAACTTAATTTGACCTTGCGAGATCCGGCGCCGACCTTCCGTTCTGCTAGCAGGGTTTCCCTCTAACGAGGACTCTCCCACCAGCAGGGCACTGTCCTAGCAGAGACAAGCTCCAAGCTCCCGATCAGTCTTCCGGAATATGTGGTAGTGTAGTGCATGTGTGTGTGTGTGTGTGTGTGTAAGGGTAGAGTTTAGGAGAAGGAAGAGGAAGGAAAGATCGCGCGCGTTCCGTGGCCCGTTTGTTAGGGTACCGCTCTAGCATTCGCCTGGTGTTGATCGGAGAAACCACGGAAAACTACCGATCAGAGCAGCCGGCCGCTAGAATTCTCCTCCAGACAGCAGCTGAATTTGACCTAGCCGAAAAGCTAGTGTCGAAAATCCTGTCACCGTCAGGACGCGAACCTAGCACCTCCCAATCAGGGGCGCTGCAGTGACATCAGTTGATGCACTGAGCCACCGCAAGGCGACGTCTAGGTCGGCAACGCATTTCACTTTCTAATGAAAGAGGTACACTACCACCTCTCTCCGAATGACATGCCCTAAACTTTTGAAACTAATGGCTGTAGCAGTTGGCGCACCCGGACACACAATATAATCAATGAATCTATAGCAACCAATCCATGGAAATCATTCGCGGATTCCGTGCATAGCGCGCACGCCATCACCATAAGTACCGTTAACTTGCAGGCTCCTTGCAGTGTCTGCAGAGCGAAGCCCCTAAAGGTGCGCATTCAAAAGAACAAGTTTGCGCAAACGGCCTCTTCGGCGCAAACGGAAACGCTAACAGCGAACGCTGCCTTCGCCTGGGCCCTAGACGCACTTCCCTTTTCGCTCGAGCGAAGAATAAACACAGCAAGCGCTCGCGGGGCGGGGCAGGGCGGGCGGATTCTAATTTTGAGAGGTCGTTTCGTTATCCGAAGGCTCAGCCGGCTCTTGAGCAAGCGGCCGCTCTTCGTCGAGAAGAAAATCGCTGAGGTATTGAGAGAGAGAGAGAGAGAGAGAGAGAGAGAGAGAGAGGGAGTGAAAGAGAGGGAGAGGACTAGAGAGACAGAAAGGGGGAGCGAGAAAGAAAAGTTAAGGAGAGAGAAAGAAAGAGAAAGAGAGAGAGAGAGAGAGAGAGAGAGAGAGGGGGGGACGGACGAAGAGAACGAGAGAATGAGAAATGTGGCGAGAGAGTGAAAAAGCGATAGATACAGAAAGAGAATTAGAGAAAAAGGCGATTGATGATGTGGGTGAGATACGAGAAAGAAACTAAACTACTTATAAGAAAGGAGAGAAAAAAGGAATGTGACTGAACCATATTGAATTAAAGTACTAAAATTGTAACAAAGAAGGACATACAGTTTTAAAGATAGTAATGATGTGTGTTGAGTAGAAAACGTAATAGAGCAACAGAAGAATAACGCTTAATGATAATGAAAAACGTGAAAGAGGAAAAATAAATAAAGAACCATAAAATTGAAAAAAGTAAATGAAGTACATAATGAGTGTTTAGTATGAAATGAATGTTAAAATAGCACGGGGGAAAAGACAAGAGAACATTTATGAAAAGAAAGAGAGAATGAAATACAGAGCATTGAATTACACATTAGGAGAAACATCTTATGAAACATTCAACCTGAAAATAAAATAAAATAAATGCTACACTATCATTACCGTAAAGTAGACAAGGCAAAAATCTTCCTAGTATTCCCAAAAAAGAAAATAATTGAAGTGAAGTACCTAAAAAAAGATAAAATGAGATGAAAATCATAAAAGAGAACGCCGATGAAAACACACAAAAGACACAGAGTAAGCGAAGAAAGAGGAGAGGAGTATTAATTGTCAATAAAAATTCTGTACCAAAATCTGATAAAACATGAAAACGAGTACTCATCAACACTCTCTCCACCGAAATGGACATCTGCCTCCACGAAAACTCGACCACCATCAACCTCTCCTTGCAGTCGCTGCCCGATTACGAGAAAGCCACGGGGAGGGCCGGAACATGTTTCCGGCAGCCGCCGCGGGACCGCGCTGCCGTCGCGCGATAACAACTGCCGGCGGCGCGAGGGGCGGGGGCGGCGGCAGCCGGGGATTAGGCGTGTCGGCCACCGCGCCAGCTGCCTTATCGACAGCGGCCAAACGAAATAATAAGCTGGGGAGCAGATCGTGACGCCAGCCGCCATTGCTGCTGCATCGACGGCCGCCGCTATCAGACAGGAAGCAGCTCGCGCAGGGCAATCTCCGCTCGTCGCCGCCAGGCGCGCCCCGCTCCAACGACAGGCGCGACAGAAACGCGCGCGCCAATTTTCGTTGGTTGGACCTCACCGCGCTCACGCCTGGGGAATTTGATGAGATTTGTCTGACAGAACTGTTCATGCAACAAGGTGAAATGAGGCAGTACTTTCAGTCTCCCTCCGTCTCCCATGCGTTTCATCAGACAAATGTTGCCTTCTGGGGAACTAACAGGTGTTACACGAATATTGAGGGTGTTTTATACGGGGCAAGTTTTTCGTGTTGATAAATTCAAGCTGCAAGGTTTTTGGTTAATTGGTTGCTGTTTTTTCTTTAATTAGGTGTGTAACTTTTGAAGTCTAAGTGCTTAGATATTTTGAGGCTAATACTTTTGCATGTACTGAGGAAATTGATGTTGTAAATACTGCGCAGCGGAATAGAGTGCCACAAATTTAAATTATTTGGACAAAACATATCATTGTTTATATTTAATCTTCTAGTTATTCATCCCTTCGGCTGTTACATTAATAAGAATTCATTTTAGACCGTTATTTTAAAGAGAAATGCTCGCATAACACAAATACTATTTTCCCACTAGCAATTACTACCGCTAACTATTGTCGTTTGACATAATTTATTTTTGTTTAAACAAGTTATTACCCATATTCACTTATTTTAGGAGGTTGAGTATTCAACAACATTCCCAAAAATTCTTAATTCTTCGAGAACTTTTGAAAGAACACGAAGAGCAGTCCTACAGTTTTACCGATGAAAGTGAGGGCAAGCATGATATTGTGAATTATGACTATAAACATGATTCTGAGTAATCTGATGATAATTTTGGCCCTTTAGTCGCATTAAGTTCTCTCAAAATACGAGGAAAACACTAGACGAACAGTTTTTACGACTCAAAAAGCAAAATCTGAAAATATATTTTGATGGATCAATGGTATCCGACAGAGATATTTCCTGTGAACTGGTCGCATTTCTGAGATTCATAAGTAATAATCTAAGATCAAATTTTTTGTGAGAATTATGCAAACTTATAATTATATTGAAAATGGCAGATCTATAGATCATTGTTCAAAGTAAAGTGATTTCAATTACACGAGTATTTTGTGAATTAAGTGCGAGACATAACCCAAATAAATGCTGGTATCTATCTTGAGTTTCGAACAAGAAAAATCAAAATATAACTGCACGGGATTCACAGGAATATATTTCTTCGATCTTTTTTAAGATATTTACAAAGAAGGAGTAAAACTAAAAGTACCAAAGGACATTTCCAATTTTCTGTTGAAATAAAGAGAGTTAAATCATTCCAATTCCGTGCGTTAGCCCGAAAATGATGGCTAAAAATAACAACATTAATAGTCGCTTTCCGTGATAAAATGTTCTTAGCCCAAACCACTCAATTCGAGAGATATTTGTTGATTCCTGCTATAAGACAGGCCTACGTTTATAGACAATGATGAAATGTATTTAATAAAATACTTTCTTGAATACCAGCATTATTAACGACCTTTTCTATTGTAAGAAATCGTTCATAATCAGGCATTTTACGCCACAAATTATGACGTATTAGATCTTATGGCACGAATGATTGGATCATCATCATTAAGCCAATTGCAGCGAGACAATCGTGGGGAGTTAGAGGTAAACGGAAAAGAAGACCATCGTTTTCTCGCATACATGTCATATACCCAAGACGTCACAAGAAAGTTGTTTCGCAAAATGAAGTTTCATTTTCTTATAAATTTATAATACTGTTATACAAAAATTAACTTATGCAACTAGTTTAACTAAGTATTCACTAACAACCTTTTGTCATCATTTATTTGTTCTTGAAATATGTTGTAGAATCATTTTGCATTTAAATTAATTTTCGCGGAAAGTTAACTTATCCCCTTTTGGCTTCATGGTGTCTCAGTTGTTGTTGCATTAATTTATGTACATAGTTTCTGAAACTATAATGAAACTTCTATAACTTTTAATAATAAAAACAATGTTTTATGTGCACATCGTGAGCAGAATAATGATTATTTCGATCATTTTGTGGCACCTGTACAGGACAAAGCCCTGACGTGTTACGAAACTCACTTCAATAAAGCGCGTTTTAGAGCAACTTTAAAAACTCTCAAAAACGTAACTTCTATTCCAAAGGTGCAGCCTCATTGGATGGTTTTACTGTAACCTTTTCTGTGTGCCTGCAAACATTGTCTCCATTTCTTTTTTGTTTCCCAGATCAATACACATCAGCATTCAATGCATTGTTTCAGCTGTCAATCTGTCAGTTTGTTTCAGCTTGACAATGCTTTTGATTACCATTATGTTCTTTTTCGGAAAGCAAGGGAAAATGTGAGTGCGAGAAATAATAGTTGCCATCCAGAAATAACATATGGCAATTTTTCAACGTAATTTTTATCCACATATATATGGCTGTTTGGCGAAGCTTATTTCTGTATTTAAACTCAAATTTTGGTGTTGAAAACACTTTTTGTAACATTTTATGTTTTGAAGTTTCCGTGTAATAATTTAGAAACTTGTAAACCGCAGTACAAGCTCAATAATGAACACTTCTTTCCTTCTTTCTTCTATTCATATTATTATATCTACGTACTACACATTTTCAGAACTTTTTTAATACATCCCTCTATTCCGAAAAAATATTCGTAATGACTAGAATAAAATATAAAAACACAAAATCTCCCTCCACGCTACTCTATTATTATAATAAATATCTAAGTGATAAATATCAATAAGTGATATTAAAGTGATTTCCACTCAGGGTCCTTATGGTCCTTAGAAATGTTGCGTCAGTAGTTGGAAGAAACAATATATTCAGTGCTTCTGAAAGGGGTGATAATATACTATTTCAAAATAACAATATTTTTATTGCAATGTATTGAACGTCTGACGCCGGTATAAGTTATTTTGTATTGCGTATTACATGAACGCGTTATATTAAAAACTTATTACCGGGTTGTTTCGTGTTTTAGATATCACAATCGCCTGTTTACCCATTAACGCCCAACATAATATTGTGCGTTTACCGCTCGTCATTTTTCGTCGCGTCCGTACACGCAGTCATTTTTGGGGCTCTCTGGTAGCATGTGTTTGCAACTTTTAGTGCTAAACCTCAGTTATGTCGCTAAATTAGACTATCAGAGCACTCCAAAGCGCCAGCCTCTGGTTCTATGAACATTTTGCCTTAGAAGTAGTAAAATCGTTACACTTAAGCTGTGTAGCAACCACCGTTGCCTTAAATCGGCCTCTCCCTCCGACTTAACCGCACAGTACCAGCCAAGTACGATTTTAAAAATTTAATTTGAAGAGCAGGAATAAATACACCCTGAAGCGTAACATTACGTTACACAGTAGACTGACGGGGATAATTGTCGCCAATACTAGAATTGAGACAAGAAAATCAATAACTTTGGAGTTTATTTTCTAGTGAATTCTTAAGAAAACGAAGCGAAACGTAGATTTTTAGTTGATTGTGAAAAAACTCGATCTCCTTGTATGTTCACCAATAATTAAACAAAAATTCAATGAAAAACTCTGATAAAATTAATATTTATCCGTAGGAGAACAAACTGAAATTCTGAAACGCATTTTTATTTAAACTTAAAATAACTTGATCTCTGTACGTTCACCAACAATTAAACAGATATTCAATAAAACAACTTGGATAAAATGAATATATATTTTTCCTAGAGGGATAAAATTATATTCTGAAATAGCTTTTGATGCTTTCCGTACTAACGTCTCGCCTTTTATAACATAGCGACTTTTTTACAACGCTGGAAAATAGTAGATGGAAACTTCTCAATTTCAATGAATACTTTTGTTGTGGTTTTATCTGATGACAGCCTCGAATAACCAGAGGTCAGATAATACTAAAATAATGAAAGTGCAAAATACGGAAACATATTTATATTTCTCCAAAGTGGTATGCTGAAATAAAATACAGGTTTTTAGCTGATAGATACATCGTTGTCATCTCTACTTCCGGGGTGCCCCCGCGAACTCTGGCGAAACAAAAGGTTGGGATGCAGAGGACGGTTTCTCTTTGCCTGCAACAGCGTGGCATTCGCGCATCAAATGAAACAAGTCCCTCGAGCAAAGTGAATGGGAATTTTACACATGTTTACACGATTTCCCTCGCTGTTTGAATTGTTAAAATTCGTGCGCAGTAACACTCGTTTCAGCAAATGATATAAAAACAGCACTTGTTTCAACAACGTCAGACAACACATCCCTGCAACAAAACCTTTTACTTGAGCCTATGACATGGGTTTCAATGTTCAAAAATGTTCATTATATTCACAAGTGAATATGAATCTGCTGATTACACGTCTTTCATTGTTGATTCGCTAAGTCTCTTTATCTCATAGTGAGTTCATAATATGGATATTTATTATGCATTCTATTACAGTACAATTTTATTCGTAGTAAGTCATACTTTTTTTTGTAAAAACGAATATAATATCGGGTACCTATTGTCATTTGTCTTGTATGTTAGGAAAAGAATGGTGCGTAATTGCAAATAATTCTCCTATACAAATATTATCCCGTAATGAACACAGCTTGTTCAGATCTCATTCATTTCTAAATTAATAGTCATTCTCTATTTTCTATTCACATATACGTTGAAATGAACGAAAAATAATTGAATGTTGCATGTTATTGCTACCAACGTTAGAAGTGAAACTTCCAATAAAAATGAATAAGGTAGGGTAAAATAATATTCCATTTTGTAGGATAAAGATTTTTTGTACGATTCCTCTCTCAGGAATGCATTGGTCGCTCCGTTAATGTTTTTGAAATTCTCACTAACCTCACCGAAAAGTTTGAGATTATTATTTGTTTACTTTCAATCATCTTAAACAGAATAATATAGTATAGCTGAAAATTTTGCACTTTTCTGTACGTGAAATAATAATGCAATACTCTGCGTTTTAAACCTACATTTCAGTATTGTACAACAATTTAATTCACATATGATCACAATAACTGACTTTTTAAAAATTATTGTGGCACATTATTTTGAATGAATAGCAGTTACGCAGTTAACAGTGATGTACCAACAAGTGGACCATTGGACTACTCGCCCCCTCTCGCATGGTTGAGAACTGCCAGTGAATCTGTAGTCGAGGCCTCAACCACCTGAGCAATGACCTTCAGAAATGAAATACACTATCTCGAGTATGTCTTCGTTTTTGTGTAACTATATGTTAAGTAAAAAAAAATACATTTTTTCAATGAACCTTTGTAGCAATATCCGTATGCGTTCAAGAAATATTATTACAATTTTCAATAGTTTGCTTTTTAAGTACACATAAATGCAAATATTGAATGGAGTATCTTGCTCTTAAATTCTAAGCTTGAAACAAGTAAAAAAAGTTCATTTTGCAATTTTGAGCATGAAAAAGATTTGAGTTATCCGCGATAGCAATGTGCTGCTGTGCGTTACATCTGTACGCTATATTTTAGATATTATTTACTGAATGACTCTAGGATGGCTCATAGGCAGCATACTAGCTTCGCATGAGATCCGGTTCAATTTCCAGTCAAGGCAAAAATAGAGTTATAGCTTTCCTTGAAATTGCCTCAGTTTCTGCAGCTCTGTGACGAAGAAAAGCTCAGGCAGGCGGATGTTGCTAGTTACGGATACGTCATGAAGAGAATACGTCATGATCGCCTCATGTCGCTCTTACCCCACAAGCATGGGAATATAACTAGACCCAGGTATTGGGGGACACCGGTAGCTAGCTAGCGGTCGGAATGTTGACCCAAAATGCCAAATACATGATTACTAAATACGGGTGATGTGTAACCCTATTTCAGTTATTCTATCCCCTGGTTCATACAATGCCTTTCAACTGATATCGTAGTTTTCTTAAACGGCTCAGTATTTCATTCGGGAAAGAGATCTGTCCAAAAGAAATAAAATACAGGAAAGTTGTTTTTATGAAAAAATATAGATTAGGGAAAATATTTTCTATGGTTGCGTTTTTTCTCACCTAAATAAACCTGTGAATTTATCGGCAGCTATATCCTTTCTCTATACGAAGTTTTGATTTTCATCTTTGTATATTTTTTGTCCGGACAATTTCAAATGATCATGAAAAGTATCCTCTCTGACAGGGACATTAGTCTTAAAAAAGGCAGTCATTCATTTCATTACATTCCTTCTTCAACGTTTGCACTTATTCTACTGCGGATATTTCATAGATTTTTAGTGCGTGTCTATCCGCCCCCTATTAATGCCACATTTCCCTGTATCTACGAGGCTGCTCATTTTACATCCGCTCTCCATAGATCACTGACGTTCGACAATATTGAGAGTAATGCAGAGGCTGCATCAACGTACGATGGATCGGAACTACGCAGAGTACACACACTCTCACGCACACACACACGCACACATACACCCTGCGCACGCATGATTTAGGGTGGAGTTCGTTTGATCACAGAGTGGTGGGCTTCTCGGTTGCGTTTGAACCTCGCGGGAGGGCCTTACAGGATACTAGGGCACCGCTAGTGGAGGTCGTTGATCAGAAAGAGTAGAAAAACTCATCGGATTAGGCGCGGGTAATTATGGTAGCCAATTATTTTAAGAGTAAACCTATATCTACTCTAAAAGAAATAATTTTTTTTTTGAGTTTTGGAGTTTCAGAATTACTTAAATTTATATTTGTTATGTCAGGATATATGCTATAGTTTTGTATTTAAATTAAAGTAATGCATAGATTACAGTTTGATATTGGAAGAAGAGAAAGTAAGAAAATTGAAACTTTCGTTTGATAAATCTTTATTCCAATAAACATGAGGGTCAAAAGCAGAATTTTCAGGTGTAGAAATTCGCAGAAAAGGTGTAGTATAGTGTAATAAATGAAATGCTTGTAATATGAACATGATAATGGTGTATTTAGGAAATCGTTTATGCACAGAAATGTTCGACAGAAACATTAAATCACCTTAAGTGTACCGAAACATGCTCTCCTAAAAATCTGTTCACGAGAATTTACCTAAACATTTAAGGGCAAATGCCACCTGTATAAGTTATTCGTAAGAATAACTTCGATATATGATTTTTTTTACAACATGCTCATTTAGAAAAAATTACCATATTTGATACCTGTACATGTCCTAGAAGTTCATTACATTTATTCTGACGTACCCCGTTATATCATTGGCATAGGGAACAAACATGGTTAACTCGTAGTTATAATTGAGTTGATGTCATTTTTGTAGACCCCTCGTTCATGTCTACCTCGTACTACAAAAATTGTATGTCCATGTAAAAGTTTGCTTTTCCCCAGAAGAAAAAACACATTAATGCTCCGTACGGAACTGAATCTTTGCAACCTTTCAAGCTCACTTTTCTCGTATTCAGCCCAAACAATATGTGCGTTGCAAGTCATCGATATCTCTGTGGCTGTTCGCGAAGAAGGGAATTGTGTGTGCGTGATGCCGTTGTGCTGTGCTTCTCGCCCTGGCGGGCCGTCCGCTCGTCTCGGCTGTCAGCGGCGGGTGAAGGGGTGAGCGGGGTGGGCGGGGCCGCGCCCAGGGAGCAGCTGCGTCAGCCGCGACGTGCGGTGAACCGCGCTCTCCGCCTCCACCGCCCCCGCCCCCGCCCCGTCCCCACCCGAGAGCGCCCGCCGCCGCCGCAGATGTACCTCGCTCGTGTCCCGGCGCCCGCGCCCGCCGGCCGCCCCACCCCCCGTGACCACCGCTTGTCGCTTGCTGGGTGTGCAGGCCACCGCGCGGCGCTGCTCCCTGCCGCTCTGACAGCCTGCCGCCCGCCGTAGCCATCAGTCCTGCCTCAACCACCGTTCCCTCCCATGCGCCCGCCCACGCTCCCGCCTCCGCTCTCAAGTCCGTGTCCGCTACGCTCTCAGTCCTCTTTCGTTCACTCTCTAGCTCACGTTTCCGTACACGCTCTCGCCCCGTCTTGCCCATGCTCCCGCTCAAGCTCCCGCCTACGTTATCACCGACGCTCCCGCCTATGCTCCCAAGGTCACTCGCGTCCCTCCCATTCCCTTTCTCGTCTTCGCTCCCCTCCCCTCTCCATTCCCCACTCCCGCTCTCGTCCCCGCTCCCATTTTCGCATCTTCTTACACTCTCTGATTTTGCCCCTGTCTCTCTTCACCCCGTCTCCATAATTGTTCCCCTTCTTCCTTTCGTTTTCGTCCCGACCCCCTCCCCCGTTGCCGTCATTGCTTCTGGCCCGCACCCACTACCGTTTTTTCTCACATCTCTTCTTCTGCTTCCGCTCCTTCATGCCATTTCCGACCCCTTTTTGTCTCAGTGTTATTTACACTACTTATAAATTTTCTGGAAATGAAAACATGCTTCGTTTATAACCTGGTATTTTTCTTTCAAAGAACATTCAGACTGCTTAGCGAAATTGATTACCAAAAGTTACTGAATAATTATGAACTGAATTATTTATAAATTGCCACATTGACCACTTGAATTGACCGCTAGTTATGTTTTTACTTCACTTCCCCCGCAAATATCTTAGAATTTTTCCTTGAAATAAACACTAATATCCAAAATATATAAAAGTGTCAACATAACTACAGTATGTTTATACAAAGAAACATCAGAATTGAGAAAACTCAGAAATACTCGGATTCATACAAACTTTACTTTTGCTTTGTATTTAAAAATTAATACGAGCTTAGAGTTATCGCAACGTTGCCCCGAATCTTCATTTATAAAGAGTTTTACGCACCCGCTCTCGTAGATCTGACAGACTCCCCCATTCAGTGACTACATGCGCGGAGCCCTGTGATTGTTCTCCCATTGTACTCCCGAGAGCTCTCATTTCGTTCCTCCAACGCTGATCGCCTCAGGTCTCTCCCCGCTGCATCGCGGTTGCAACGGGTGTTGTGTGTGTGTGGGGGGGGGAGCAGGGATGTGCGCGGGACGTCAGCGGTTGCGTCGGCGATGAGTGCGGTCACCGTGTCGCCCTCCCCTCCCTTCCCCACCTCGCCTCGCCAAGCCGCTCCGCCCCCGCCACCTCTCCACCTCACGCCGCCTCCGCCCAACTGTCAGCCTCCGCCTCCCGGATACCATCCGTCCCCAGCCACCTACCATCACCACGCGTCTTCTTCATTTTCCTCATCACCTTCTGTTCCCCCCCCCCCGCCACCACTCGTCGCTGTTCTGCCTCTTCCCATCATCTCTTCGTTCCCTCACTTCCGTTCTACTCTTCGTCCCCTCCCTTCGTCTTCCTTCCTGTCATCTCCTATTTTGTCTCCGACACATATCATGTTGTTTCTACCACTATGTCATCTCTGCGCCTCTCTCGACATCGCATTTTTCCATTTCTTTCTCGCCACTTCTCGGCATTTCTCTGCTATTTCCCGTCCCTACTATTTCCCGCCAACTTCCCACCATCTATCGTCACCTCCGTCCCACTCTCTCACCCCTCCATTTTCCTCCATGCATACTCTTATTTTCTGCAATCGCCGTTGTACCACTTCGCCACCTCTCCGCCTATTCCCGTCACATTCGCCCAACTGTTGGTCATTTCCCTCACCTCCACTTTCCTTTTCGCCCTTTGCTATTTTTTCCTCGTTACTTCTCCCTACCACCTCCTCAACAGTTCAAGTATTTGCACCGCCACCTTTTGGATCTTGGTCGTCATTTCCCATCTCATTCTCACTTGGCGTATACTCATTTCCATTTTTCATCTTCTCCCCGCTACATCCCGACATCTCGCCAGCTCACGTTTCCGTCTCGCCACTTTTCGTAAGTTCCCCACCAGCTTATGTGGCCTCCCCCCATATGGCGTCTTGTGGCAAGAGGTCGTTTTCTCTCCGCCTCCTGTCGACACCTCCCCGCCACTTATCGCTTACCCGTCGTGTCCATGCTGCCACATTCCTGTGACTCCCCATCATCTCACGTTTCCCCCTGCTTTCTATCACATTCACACCCCTTCGGGTTTTCTTCCTTTACGTCTTGTTGCCTCACAGCCATCTCCTTGCCTTCCCATCTCCACCTCTCCACTGTCCGTCGCTTACCCGCTACCTCCCCACCATCTTTCGTCAGCCCCCACATTTCCCTGCAACCTCCTAATTTCTCCCCGACTCCCCTAGACCACCTTCCGGCATCTCTTGTACATTCCTCGCCACCCCCGATTGCTTTCTAGCTAGTGCGATGCTTCCCCTCCACGTCGTCACTATCAGTTTCTGTTGACATCCCGCCCCCGCCCGCCATATTCATGCCACCTACCGTAACCTCCCAGCCACCTCGAACCTCGCCTGTCGCAGTCGCCCCGCCGTCTATCGTGGCCCGCGCGTTGCTTCCCCACTCTCCCCCCGCCCCCGTCCCCACCCCGCCGCCGCTCCGCATTCAAGCACCGGGCGGCCCGCGTGCGTGTAATCCGATCAGCGCCGCTGGAGATGGACTCTGCAGCTCACGGGCTGACGCGAATGGACTGGGATGGGATGCCGCGGACAAGTGCAGATATTGCAGCGCGAAGCTTTCGAGGATCCATGGTATTCGCTCAATTGGAAGTTCCTATTCTGTTGGCTGACGCTGCACTTTGCAGAAAAACCTCGCGCATTCGACCTCATTACTTGGTATTACAACTACAAGTTTCAGACTATCGTGTTGCTAATAGTGATTTTTTGGAATCTAAGAGAAAGTTTCATTATTACGCTTTTTAGACATTGAAAATAGCTTTATACACAATTCTAGCAAATACATGCAAATATATAAATATATCTTTCCACGCTTACACAATTTAAATATCTTTATATTTAAAACATTAAACTAAAGCCAAGAAAGGGTATAGCCAAATAAGGCGGAGAAAACTCCCCCAAACCAAATTGATAATCGCGATGCTCATATGAAAGAATAAAAAATGCCGTAGAATCATAAAAAATCAGCCCCCTAGAGCAATCTGTTGCATAGATACGAGAAGTCTATTTTCCATGTTTTATTTTTTTCTCGGCTTCTATCGCATGCATGATGCTGAAATATTGAAGACAGTGAAAAATTGTGAAGGTTAGTGAATGTATATAAACGCTATGTCCAGTAATCATTTCACGCATGTCTTCCTTTACAAAAGCTATGCATCGGTTATAATAATATTAGCCTGCAGCTACACAAGTGTAGCTGGATAAAGGCAAACAAAATGGTGTCCCAAAAAATTGTGAGCACATTGCCCGTAGTGCATAGTTTAAAGCAACAACAAATAAAATGCTCTCTGATAAAACGTCACTAAGTTATTTACATTTATTTTAATAAAAAATTCACAAATACGGTAGTAGCATAGTATATGTATTATGATAATGTAATATAATATAATGTGATATAATATAACATATGATATAATATAATATAATATAATATAATTCATAATATAATATAATAAGCATACTCTGCATTCCTAACCAGGCCATAACGAAAATATTCCGTCTGTGACGGTGTCCGGATAGTGTCGGATTTTCAACATTTACTACATTGCGGGGTACAATATGATGCACCTTTACATACATTAATGTACGCATATGTAATGAACGCAGTAGTCTACAATTTTAAAAATAATTAAAACAGGAAGATTTTAAATTATAACAGAATCATCGCAATAAAATTCGCAGACAGACTTGTGCGTATTTTCTTCTTTAAGTGAATATTTGCTTATTATTGGTATTTACTGTACTAGCAATTGCCTAATTTTCCCACTGATTGAATTGTGTACTGACAAAACATTGCATCTGTCCTTAAAAGTCCACAACGCTTCCTGACTGTTTATTCCGGACTCTAGTGATAGCAATGCAACCACAATGCATACTGGGTATTGCAATTCGCTCATCGGCACAAAAAAACATTTCATTTTGTATCCGCCCCTAAATTACGACGGTGAGGATTAAAAATGGTTTATATAAGTATGCCTGGAAGTTGTTGTTAGTAAGTATAAGTGATGGGTGGTAACAATTGAGCGATTGCAAGAAATGTGTACAATAATATTTTGAGTTAGTCGTTGATTAAAATAGAAATGAAGTTTCTAAAAAGTGAATAACCTGTAATTTGAATGTCTCTCCTATTAAAATTATCTCTCTCGAATTTTCAAATAAAATCATTTTGATATAATTGGTGAATAAATTACCTAAACTCTGGGTGAGAATTCAGTGGAAGCCATCGTATTACAAACTAATATGAAATGTAAAAAAAATAAACTTCTTTACAAGATATACTCCTTATAATGTATTGTCATTTTTCTTGTGGCTTTTTAGTCAATAAGTAGTCATAAAAGTATATAATGACTTTCTTAAGTTCACGGTTTTCAGTTGAACATTCGGAAAAAAATCGGAAAAAATCCGGCACTACATTGGCAAGCTATTTAACCTTTATATTATTTGGAAGGTGAAATCACAACCTATCGATTCAGAGAACTTGATTCACTTTACATAAAATATTTCATTCTCATTTCAAATATCAGGGTGTTGATATATAAATGTATCTCTCCTACGACTGAACTACTGGCTTCAAAAACACTAACTGGTTGATTTTGATTAAAAAAGGTTATAAATTGAGAACTGCTCTTGAGTGGATCGAGAGAAGAGTAGAGAAGAGTACTGATAGAAATTTCTACATTTTCTTGCGTCCGTGCCTCCAATAAACTCATCAAAAGCTCAATTTTCGACATAGAATGCGTTACACGTAGAAAAAGCGTTTAATGAGAAGACTTGAGAATTGAAGTGATCAGATCATTTTATTATTTCCAACTAGTGTGGTACATCTAATTTCACACAGTTCATACAGTACATCTAATACACAAAATCTAATTTGTGCTTTGCAAGTCCATAATATTCATACATTTTCAACATATTATTGTTGCCCTGATCGTCTATTTCCGGGTATAGAAAGCTACATGAAACATTATCTATTAAAATACATGAACTTGTTTAAAAATTTGTTTCATAACAACAAAATTATATTTAATTATCTTCAATCTGATGAAGCAATTCATGAAACATGAGTTGAAACATGAAACCGAAAATTCAACTGCTACATGAAACATTATCTATTAAAATACATGAACTTGTTTAAAAATTTGTTTCATAACAACAAAATTATATTTAATTATCTTCAATCTGATGAAGCAATTCATGACAATACATGTTCATGTAGGAAAGAGTGAACTGAAGTCAAAGAAGTGAAATTTTATGTAATATCCTAGAGGAAACTGGTTAATAATTTTGCCAGTCGATTTGTATTACCAAAACGAATCGAACAAGTTTTAGTTTGCTTTAAGTCACCAAAACTTGTTTTCATAACTTAGAAAACACAGTTTAAAAAGTCTTACATTTGTTTGGATGGAATCATTAAACAATGAATGATTAGTTCTCCATCAGGAACCACGGCGCGTCGAGTGACACCTCATTCCTCACGATTGGTGGACCGGAAATGGTTTAACACTTAGTAAGACACTGACGGACGGGCAGACGGGCCCGGGAGAGATGGCTCGGGGTCACTGCAGTCCATCTGACTGGGAGGTCCTAAGTTCGAGTCCCGACGACGGCAGGATTTTCGACATTAGCTTGTAAGCTAGGTCGCATTCAGTCGCTGCTGGGAGGAGAATTCTATCGGCCGGCTGCTCTGATAGGTAGTTTTCGATGGTTTCTCCAATCAATACCAGGTGAATGTTGGAGCAGTACCCTACCAAACGGGCCTCGAACCGCATGCGATCTTTCCTTGCTTTTCCTTGACTTTCCCTCACCCCTACACACTTACACTACCATGTATTCCACTACCACTACCACATGCCAGGAAACCGGACGGGGTCTAACTGCATGTCCCGGTTGGGGCAGTGCTTCGCTGGTGGGAGATACCTAGTTGAGGAAAACCCCGTTAGCCGACGGTAGGTCGGCGCCGAATCTGGCCATCCAGCGAGGGAAGACGGCCACCACCTCCCGAGTAAACAGTTTTTCTCTATGTTAATCTCTCATTATCTTTTCTCTTTATGTTAGAGACCCACTGAAGATGGGGAATTGTTTTCCCGAAAGTTGACTTCGGCATGAAATAAATATTATATATTGTTATTATTGTGGATGATTATCTACATATCTTATTAGACATGACAAATCTGACAGATAATATTAATGGAAAATTACTCTAAGCGCAAACCTTAGTGACGGATTACTAAGCGTAAAGCCCTCAATACTCGAAGAGAAACGTAAAGACTCCTTGCGTCAATCTCGACGCAACTAATAAAAAAAACAAATGATGAACTCATCGCGCCAAATATATTATTCATAAATATATCAATAAAAAAATGTCAATTTCAATAAAGGCGTTCCAGCTATCGCTGAGAATCGAGGGTGGCTGTTGAAATGTGTCCGCCATTTTGTAGCGTTCGTGTCTGCAGTAAACTCATCAAGGGCTCAATCGCGCGCCAGGCGCCTTCCGTGCCTGATCACTCCATCGCCCTCGGCGCCCTCTCGCGCCGCGCCGCGCGGGCCCGGGCGCAGAAGGGGCCTCGACACATTGGGCCAAGTCACGCGGAACTGCATTGAAGGCGGCGGCTGCCGAAAATAGCTGACGCCGCCTGCAAATTATTTCCACGCGGCGGCGCCTTCAGCTTCCGCCGCAGCGAATGCGTGCGTGGGCAAGTTCACGCACGCACCGGGTGGTTGAAAAGGCGATGGTCCGGCGGAGGTGCAGTAGAGCACCAGTTGATGTCACTGCAGTGCCTGTAACAAGCAGTTCGAGTCTCGGCGGTTGGAGGATTTCCGACACTAGCTGTATAGCAAGGTAAATTTCAAGCGCTGACTGAAGCAGCTGGCTGATGTGATCGGTAGATTTCCGTGATTTCTCTGACCAACACCAGGCGAATGCTCGAACAGTGCCTTAAATTCAAACGGGCCACGGACCTTCCTTGTCTCCCCCGCAGGGGGGATCAAGACGACGTAGGTTGTCGCGGTCCCTGGTGGAGTGCAGTAGACGACAACCCGGACCTTGAGTCTCGCGGCGCTGCTCACGTCGTTAGCATGAAGGTTCAGGCCGTGAGCAGGCGATGTTAAGCTCCTGGTGGTTTCGTTCGACCAGTCACCCACCAGTTGGGCCTAGGACGCGTCGACCTTGGAGCAGGATTGAGCGAAGGATGCTCCTCGGAGTACTCCGAATCCCACTTTAAAGTCCCGCGGGAAACTAGTTACCCCCCATCAGGTTGCTCCAGAACCGGCGTTACCCACGTCGTGAGCTGGCGGTAAGCATTGGGAAGACGAGATAGGGCTCCAAGCCGCCTGGACCTTAGTCCCGGTGGCAGTTCGGCTCTCGGATTCATGGCAGTGACCCGATTCTCTAGGCAAAGAGGAGGGAACATGTTCCCGGTGCATGTGAGTGGCGCATTGTCGAGACTACGGTACTAGACTGGATAGCTCTGAGAGCCCCTACTCAGGAATTGTATGAGGAGGTTGCCGTGATGGTTAACTGGATTCCGGTTAGATCCGGGCACCAGCCTGTTGGCGTTAACGCGTCGGCGGGGGTTGCGAAAAAGAAACATAAGAGGCCAAGGTGTCTTGTCCCGGGGACTTGCCCTCCTGATTAGAATTAGTGTGGAGTTGTAGGCCACACTGGGATGCTGCTACTACTACTACCACTATCGCTACTACTACTACTACCACTATCACTACCACTACCACTACCAATACCGCTACCGCTACCACTACCGCCACTATACCGTCACTTCTACCACCACTTCTACCACCACTACTACCACCACTACTACCACCACTACAACCACCCCCTACTACTACTACTACTACCACCACCTACCGCTTCTACGAACCGCTTCTACAACCGCCAGGACTACCGCCAGGACTACCGCCACGACTACCGCCACGACTACCGCCACGACTACCGCCACGACTACCGCCACGACTACCGCCACGACTACCGCCACGACTACCGCCACGACTACCGCCACGACTACCGCCACGACTACCGCCACGACTACCGCCACGACTACCGCCACCACTACCGCCACCACTACCGCCACCACTACCGCCACCACTACCGCCACCTCTACCGCCACCTCTACCGCCTCTATCTACTACTACTACTCCTACTACTACTACTACTACTGCTACTACTACTACTGCTACTACTTTTACTACTACTATTACTACAACTATTACTACAACTATTACTACTACTATTACTACTACTATTACTACAACTATTACTACAACTATTACTACTACTATTACTACTACTACTATTACTACTACTATTACTACTACTATTACTACTACTATTACTACTACTATTACTACTACTATTACTACTACTATTACTCCTACTATTACTACTACTATTATTTTGTCTTACTCTTGCAGGGGGAAATAATGGCGTAGACATGCGTGGTGTCTGGTGGAGAGTTGTAGACGACCACCCGGACCCTGAGATTCACGGCGCCACTCACATCATTAGCTTGAGGGTGGAAGCAGTAGGCAATGCTAAGTGCCTTGTTGCCAAATTTACCCGATATCCCTGCAGTTAGGCCTCTGAAGCGCCGACCTGTAGGTGGGATTGGGCCAAGGACGTTCTCCAGACTACTTCGGACTGGCTTCTGGATCCCACATATAGAAGTCTAGACTTGGAACATGAACCCCTTTTCAGGTAGCTTAGGTTCCAGTTGTACTCACGTCGATAGCTTAAAGGTAGTGAGGAGACGGGAAGGGAGCCTCAAGTAGCCCGGATCTTAGTTCGTTCGATCCCCTATTGTACTCAGGCCCGACATAGAGAAGGAACGTGTTCCCGGCACATTGTAAGTGGCGAATTGATTTGACTCCGTCACCGGTCTTTGAAAGCTGGTAGCTCTGAGCTGGCAGGGTGGTCCGAAGCAGACATTGAATGAAAAGATTACTGAGAGGGTAAACTGCGTTCTGATGGGGCTCAGATTCCAGGTTGTCGGCGTACATGTGCGTCGGCTGGGTATACGGATAGAGACTGATTCCTAGATGCCCACCCCGTCGTGAATTCTTACTGTTAAAAGGCAAGTGGGCAATGTAGGCCCACTACAGACACGCGCACACACTTCCTTGTATTACATCCTCACCACTTACTTACACACTCTAACAATTAGATGAACTCCACTACCACACATTGTCGGGAGACCAGGCTCGAGCTCAGCTGGGAGCTTACAGTTTGTACCGGATAACGCGCTTCATTGCAAGTGGGGAGATTCTTGGTTGGAGAAACCATGCAAGCCGAGTGTGTGACGGCGCCGGATCTCATCATCCAATGGGGGAATATGGGGAAATGGGGGAATTGAGGAATGGGGGAATTGGGGAACGGGGGAATGGGGGAATGGGGTAATGGGGGAATTGCGGAATTGGGAAATGGGGGAATTGAATAATCAATCAATTATTCAATGAAAAGATATCGGTTCGGCAAATGTATTTCCACGCGTTTCTAGCTGAAGAGTACGTCCACGAACATGGAACATGGACACTTCATTTTGCCCGTGAATGTTCCGTGTTTCCGGGCGTGTCAATTACTTTGGGCATTAGTCTCGTATGTGAAGCGCATGATATAGACGGGGTTTACTTATACGTTAGTGTTACTTATACGACAGCTCCCGGTGTTTCCCTCTCATGGTATTTCCGCCAGAGGGGCAACTCCTCAACCGGGATAAGCCAGCTGCTCTCCTCAAATAGCATTGACTGGTTTTCACAGTCCGGTACGATTGATGTTGCTTGGGGTGTTTATAAACATTAAGTAAATTACTGCGTACGTCTGATCACTAACAGATATTCAATTCAATCTTCGGGGGAATTAAATTTAAAAATCCATTCTCAGAGGTTATACAAATCATAATACAAATCTATATTCAAAATTTTGCACTTAGAGCTAAACTCTAGCTACAGCGGGATTAAAGATTCTTAGAAAGTTGAAAATAGTTTATACAGTAGCGTTTATGGTGTGCTTTTTGATTCAAATATAGCCATTTACCACAAGTGTTGATTCTAATTTGGGTTATCACAGAAATTTTGACTATGGATGAAAAATAGCAATAAATTGAATATCAATTTATTGATTTATCAAAACTCAGTATTTTCCCGTACATTCTGTGTGAGGGGAGTTCCACTTACATTTAGAGTGATTCACCTTTGCAATCGGAAATCAAAAGAAGTTCATCAAGATTTGATAAGTCGCATATGTTCATCAAAAATCGTGTTAATGAAAAATCATAAGTGCATTTGAGCCAGTCAAGAGTAATTACGTCCACCATGATGTAAAAACTTGTAATGCACTCAGCCAGACACATTCAGATCATCTTTAAGGGGGGAAAGCAAGATGCATACGAGCGTTTTTTCTGCAGAAATATGAAGGAGACGCGCTGAGCTTTTTTTTTTGTTATTTTACATAACATCAACATCTAAGTCATTAGCGACCCCCATTTGAGTTAACGTTTTGGTAATTATGAAGATGAAACAATATGGGGATGACAAGGGATGAAGGCACGACCACAAATACAACCATGCCCAAGGCGGGATTCAAACCCGCGATTCTTCGGTCCGAGATCACTACGACACTACTGCCGTAGCAATGTTGGCCATCGAATCGGCAATCTTAGCTTTATAATTTCCCAACACTCACTATTACTATTTTTTCGATTTATCGTTAATGATAAATATTATAAAAAAATACTGAATATCGCTTTGATTTTTTTGGTTTATTTTCGCCAAAAACAGAAAAAAATTGTATGTATTCTATGAGGAAGAAGTATACATTTTGTATGTTTTCTTGAACTCCAGAATCACTTTCCCATCCTTTTGCTGTACACAGTTGATAGAACCAACAAAGCGAAGTTAACAATGTTTTAATACTAGAAATTTTGCTCCCGAGGTATATAAAACTTTTTTGCGTATGTAAACGAACTACTGATTTGATTTTGTAGTATTGCTAACAAAATAGCAACTCACATCATTCGCTCAACTCTAGAATAACCATAAATGTGAACGTAGTGGAACTGCAATGTCTAGGGAAAAGGGGGCATTGCAGCATTTGCTCAAAAGCTCATGGAAACTGGGCACAAACCTTCATCGAAATGGGACTTAATCATGACACCAATCGTTTACAATTGTCTTTTGTGTTCTCAAGTGAAAAGAAATTCCCAATAGTCAATCACTTCTCGTTCATTTCTCCTAGAGGATTTATGGTGAAGTAGAATCAGATCGACTCATCGATACTTCGGAAACTTTAACACTTCTGAGAAACTTCTTTCTTTTCCAACTTTCTCATCATTCATCATCGTTTCTTGCAACTTTTTCCTCTTCCTTCTCTCTTCAATGAACCGAGTAACGGAGGGAGTTTAATTTCTATATCGTATGAAACGCTCAGAGACCACAAAATGTCCACATTTTTTATTTATTACTTTGTATATTACAGTATTTAGGTAGATATTTAATCGTCTTTATTCATTGAATGTATATAAAATGATAAATAAATGTGCAGATTCGTGTCTTATGAGCCCAACACCGTAGTCAAATTAATGAATACATAGATGGAAAATGAGGAACTCTTTGAAGAGCAATGAAACAATGTTGGTTATTCTAAAGTCCTTTGCATATCCCAAATATTCTTGCAATAATAATATTACGTTCCAAGATATAATATTATTGTTATTATTATTAATAACAATAATTTAATGTTTTAAAATTAATCAAGCGTGTTAATTGTGATTAATGTAAAACAATTGTTGAACAAACCATTTATTCAAAATTTTAAACCATTTTTTATGTAGACCACGTTTCTTTAACTCACGAAATGGAGAGATGTGGATTCGAAATGGAACGTTCATCTCAGGTAAAAGAGATTTAAATAAAGTTTAATTTGATAAAGGTATTGTTAATGGCTCCTTGAAAAAAAACATCTTTTTTGGGGGGGGGAGTGAATACAGGATTTCTCGCACAAAAAAAGTCAGGTGCAATATCGCAATTACTACATTAGTATTGCTGATAAAATAATCGATTTTCTGGCGTTATTCCTCCTCAACGACCACCTGTCTAATTACTCCCTCTCGTAGAACCTGCATATTGGAAAGCACGCGTGCTAACATTTGTCTAAACGAGACTTCCTATTCCGTCAACACAGTCACGTCTTCGCCATAACCGACTCCAACAGCCCGCACCTGAGCCGCATTGCCATCGCGCCAATGAGCCGAACTTGCAATCTGCACTCGGGAGATTAAGCCAATGCAAGTGGCTCTGTTTGTCCGAACCTATCCCCGTTCTCCGTCTCATGGCAAGGAGAGCTTTGCGCTCGGGACGGGTGCAAGCGAGAGAACGCACTACAACTGTGCAATAGAGTATTAGCAATGCGAGTTAAGTTCGGAGGGAGAGGTGGAGGGGGAAAACGCGATGCTCTGTCGGTTTCGGGAGTACGTGATTATGGTTTCGGTATTGTTGTGGAGAGTTTACTACTCAGTCGAGGGTTCGACTTGAAATGGGTGTTCTCCATTACATGCCTTCGTGTGTTCAGTGAAACCTCAGAGAGCCTAGAAGCACAGCGGGCTATGCGGTCCGTTTGCTTGCATCCTCTCATTGTACTAGCGTTCGAATCCCGGTCACTTCATAGAATTTGAGGTCGGCAAAAATGGTTTGCGGTAGGTTTTCTCTAGAATCTCCCTGCCGTTCCTGTCTTTGTGCCATCATCTTAAACCCTAGTCAATATACATCGCCCTTATAAGGAAATACATCATCTCAGGTTGTTGAACTCTGCCCCAAACAGGCACTGTCTTTTGAATACTACATCAAGACTAGACTAGTGTCTTAGACTTGAACAACGTGAGACAGAAATGAGAGAGAGAGAGAGAGAGTAAAGGAGGAAGAAGAAAACAAAACTTCACCTTGAGGTTGTGGCGAAACAGACAATGATGTAACTAGTATTTAACGTATAACTAATGCTCTAAATCATCATTTTCACTATATAATTATCCAGGAAAGCCACAAATGTGATATTTGTGTTCTTGTCTCGAGCATTTCACCAGAAGTCGAAGATGATAGTAAAGAAGTAGGATATGGTGTTGAAGAAGATGAGGAAGTAGAAGTAGAATAAGAAGAAGAAATTGAATGACAGGAAGTAGAATGATAAGATGTAGAAAGGAAAGAAGCAGAAGATGAAGAAGTAAGAGATGAAGATGACGAAAAATAAGCAGATGATGAAGAAAGAAATGATGAAGAATGAGATAATGAAAAAGAGGATGAAATAAAGAAGGAAGATGACTTAGAATATGACGGAGAAGAAGAAAAGGAAAAGAAGAAGAATTCCCAAGAAAGAAGGTAAAAATACCAAACTGTGTGGGGGCTGTGGACGTCCGTGGAGGGGCAAAGATGCGCCCGTGCACCCAGACTGCCGGCTGAGCTGCGGCCCAGCGTCTCTGTTATCGTGGCTGCATTATAGATGGCGCTGAAAGCTGCCCAGGTTCACGGCCAGGGGTCGCCGCGCCAGCAACTCCACGACGCATCCACATCTCTCTCACGCACGCTCACGCTCCCACGCACGCACGCTCGAATAACGAAGGCAGGTGGAATGGAATCAGAATGAAACCAGATCTCCTCAAATGACTGATTGATTCATTAGCACATTGTTTTGTGATTTCGGACACGTCAACTGCTGTGTCATTACTCTCGAAATTGTAAAGACCAGGAACGGTGCATCAACTGCTGTCACTGCAGCGCCTCTGACCGGGAGGTCCTAGGTTCGAATCCTGACGGGGTGGCAGGAGTTTCAACACTAGCTTTTCAGCGAATTCAGTCGCTGTCTGGAAGAGAATTCTAATTCGGCTGCTCTAATCGGAATTTTTCCGTGGTTTCTCCGAACAACACCAGGCGAATGCCGGAGCAGTAACCTACCAAACGGGCGACGGACAGCGCGCGATCTTTCCTTCCTCTCCCTTACCCTATCCACTCCTCTCCCCTTACACACACACACTTACGCTAACATGCACTACGCTACCACATATTCCGGGAGACCGATCGCGAGCTTAGAGCTTGTCCGGGCTGGGGTGGTGCCCCGCTGGTGGGAGAGTCTTGGTTAGGGGGAAGTCCCACTAGCCGACGGTAGGTCGGCTCCGGATCTCAGTATCCAGCGGGGAAGATCACCGCCATTTCCCGAGGAAAAATCACGTACTACACTAACGGGACTAATGACCGAAGCTGTTGACGCGCCCGGAATGAGCAATCAATCAACTAACCAACCAATCGACATTGTAAAGCATGTTTTATCGCGAGATGTAAACGTGTTCCTCCCAATTGGAAAATGACATTGATCTAGAAATCAACTTGTGGGATTCCCCCTCCAAGTACCTCCCCCAAAGGGGCACCAAGAAGTTCTAAGGTCGCGAGTGGTCTCCCGACATGTGTGATATTATAGTACATGTATGTGTGTGTGTGAACGGGTCAGGAGAGGACTAGGAAGAGGAAGGAAAGATTGCGTGCTGTCCGTGACCAATTTGGTAAAGTTCTGCTCCAAATATTCAAAATTGGTCGGAGAACTATCTATCATAGCAGCTGATCGCTAGAATTCTCATTCAAGAGTGTATTCGACTTTATTTTTATTTGACGTAGACTGTGTTCGGGGCTCGGTAGCTAGTGTCAAAACTCCGACATGGTGGGGACCTGAACTCGAATATCTCTTGCACAGAGATACTTTAGTACCAACAGTTATTCTGAAGAACTCATCTTGAATAATTTAGTAAGTACTGACATTAAGGAGAAAAGAGTTTTATATGAATTAACTTCATAACACAATCTAATCCGATTTCAATTCAATCCGGCCCCATGCGTTAGACCAGTATCTATAACTCATTTGCTATTAAATTA
This sequence comes from Teleogryllus occipitalis, assembly GCA_011170035.1. Taxonomy (NCBI): domain Eukaryota; kingdom Metazoa; phylum Arthropoda; class Insecta; order Orthoptera; family Gryllidae; genus Teleogryllus; species Teleogryllus occipitalis. The sequence goes on from BLKR01014876.1 coordinate 110,642, forward strand.
AATGATTAGTTGAAAATTATCATCATTGTGATTTGTTTCACATAGTTTCACTTATAAAAGATTGCACAGACACACTCTCCCTTCAGTTTTTGGTATTAATCATTTGAGCAAAATATCGGAAATTTTTTTAGTCCTGCCACTTGTAGTTACAAAATATTTTATTCTATTTACGAAACCACTAATTAAATCAGACCATGAGTATTACATCATCAAAGTTTATACATAAGAGACACTTCGTTGGGAAGGATACCTACAAGATTTCAAACGAATGCGAATTTCACGCTTCTAACACGCAAACTAATATATTGTGAACTATACGGCACGCTCCATGGCGTTTCAATTTTATTCAACTTCTTTATATAAATTACGATTCGTTCTAATATGATTATACCTACGTCGACACCCACAATTCGACACGTTTTCCGTTGAAAATCAAACTCTAAAGTCGTGCCATCCACATCTTTATATCAATGAAATTCCAAATAAAATTTCTTTGTAATGAAGACAACTAACCATCACGCCACTCCATCCACTTTCTCCTAGCAGTCAACCAACATTCTATTGCGAGGACGAAATAATGTAAGTCATCTTTGTCATCTTAGATGGCAGGTCCAAGTTGACAAAGATGACTTACATTTGATCCTTGAATATTGTTAACAACACCTCAACAGAGTTCCCTCAATTATATTACGAGACCATTTGTAGTCCGCTTCCGAAATGTTCGAGTGTGATCGGTGAAATATTGCAAACAGGATAAAAATATACGCCAATAAAAGTAAATTCGATACGATTTCTTTCGATCCCACTCGATAAGGTGGGATCCGTTTCGATGCCAATTAGTTTCATCCGCCACTGCTCGATCCGATCCAATTCCGATTCAATCAAACTCTGCATGACGATCCGCCACCTGCAACTCCGCATCGATCACCCACACTCCACCCGCGGAAATCACTTACTTAATGAAGACCTCCCCACGTTACAGAGCCCCCACATTGTCCTAGTGCAGTCGGCGCACGTCGCTCTATTGACCGCAGTGTCACCTGCAACGCGCCGTCCCCCTGTCGCCCCCCTCCGCCCTTGTCCCACCCCCATTGCCGCTCCACTCCCCTTCCACTACGCTGCACGTCTAGTCCTCCCCCGCTACGCCCCAGCACCGTCATGTCCCCGCCTCATCTTCAGAACTCGCCCCGACACTACCCCACCCCGCACAGCCCCCGCCCCGTCCCCCTGTCCCCACCCAGCCACCGATCTGTCCCCACCATGTCCGCGATCTGTCCCACACTGAACCCACCATATCCGCACCACGTTCTCACCCTGTCCTCGCTCTTTCCCCAACCTGTCCCCGCTCTGTGTCCGCCCTGTCCCCTCTCTGTCACCGCTCTGTTCACACCCCGTCGCCTCTCTGTCCCCGCTGTGTCTCCACCCTGTCATCGCTCTGTCCCCGCTCTGTCCCCGCTCTGTCTCCACTTTGTCCCCACCCTGCCCCCGCTCATACCACACCCTGTACCTGCTGTGTCTCTACCCTGTCCTCATATCTCCGCCCCATTCCCGATCTGACTCTGTCCCACTCATGCTCCGTCCTCGTTCTGCTCCCGCGTTCTCTTTGCTTTCTGTCCACCCTCTTTCTGTTCACTTCCCATTCACTCCCCGCTCTGATCCCGCACCAATTCTCTCGCCATCCTGTCTTCATTCTTCTCCTCTCCGCTGCATTCTATCCCACTGCGTGTCGCTCTGTTCCTACTTCTCCCTCCGCCCCCCTCCTCCACTCTGGTCATACTACGTCCCTGCTTCTTCCCCACTCCGACCCGCTCTTCCCTACCCTATCCCGCTCGGTCCCCGTTCCGCCCCCGTCTCGTACCCAGTCCTCCCCCATCCCGCCCGCGTTGCGACCCCGTTTCCGCCCCCGTTCCGCCCCCGTTCCGCCCCCGTTCCGCCCCCGTTCCGCCCCCGTTCCGCCCCCGTTCCGCCCCCGTTCCGACCCCGTTCCGACCCCGTTCCGACCCCGTTCCGACCCCGTTCCGACCCCGTTCCGACCCCGTTCCGACCCCGTTCCGACCCCGTTCCGACCCCGTTGCGACCCCGATCCGTCCCTGGTCCGCCCCATTCCGCCCCGCTGCTCTACTACTCCATCCCCGCTCTACCCCGCTGCGCGCCTCTCGCCGCTCCCACCGTGCCCCCGCTCATCCCCGCGCGCGGCGCCAGTCCGTTCGCGAGCCGAATTAATTCCGCGGCGGAGCTCAATCTGCGCCCCATCGCCCCACAGCCCCCGCCCGCTCGCCCCGGGCGGTGATTTACTGCGCCGCCCCTGAGGAGCCCCGCGCGACCCCACGCTGGCTGCGCGCCCCCCCCCCCCCCCCCCGCTCATCCCCTCCCCGCGCCCCACGTCCCGCGGCCGCGTTTGGCGTCTCAGCGATAATCAACCGTCGCCCGACGCCATGGGGCAGAGCGACCGCTTGTGGCCTTCTCAGACGAATATCCTCATTTCACGCCCTCTTCATTGTCAGTGGCGAAACCTATCAAGGCTACTATTATGAATAAGCCTATAATTATTGTTTTCTTTAAAAATACAATTAACTGCAGATCTGATATTGAGATAATCGCTGAGTACTAAGGAGAGTTTTTTTCTTCCAAAGCAGATACGTTATTGTTTCCACTGTTTTATTCAGTTTTTGTTACTTCGAAATCCTGAAAAGGTCATTTGTAAATCAAGATATGAAACAAAAACTCTTTATATGGCGCAAAAATTGGGTCGGCAATCCTTCTGCAACCCGTCAGCTATAAACTCTGAAAGTCAGCTGTTCCAGACCTAGCAAATTGTACTGGCTGAGCAAAGAAAGAGAACGAAGGAGTGGGTAAGGATTGACTAAAGAGAGTTTTCTCACTATTTTTGTATTATTGTTTCGTGTAAAGGAGTGTGCTCAAAGTAATTGTGAAAATTGCTATTCTTTTTGTCTTCACGAAGTCCTTGTATTTAATCTATTGTATTTAATTTGTAAGAAATTGTGAGAAAGTAAAAAATAGTTGCCTTTTCTTCTAACACAGAAGAAACGGAGTGTTTTTGAATGAAATGTTACTGTCGAGTGAGGCCGGAGGAAGTCGCTTGTAATGAGTTCTACCAAAGGGAAGATGTAAAACTAGCAACGTTTGCGATCTTATTTTTATTGAGTTGAAAGTTCTAGGGATTAAAGAAAGACTAATGATTTTTTAAACTCTTTTTACAATCAAGTAACGCGAAACTTGCTTAGGGTTACAGAAGATAGGATTTCTTTTTATATTAGTCTTTTGTCACCAATATTTTCTTCACTTACAGAGCCCTCTTCCGATGGGTCATAGGAGATTTTTTACGTTCTCTGGAAGTGGAGACAAGATGGCGTAGCAAAAGCTATGCAGCATGTGCAAATGTTCCTTAATATTTACTGTTAATAAAACTATTAAATATTGGTACGCATTTTGAAAGGAGACTGAATAATTTTTTCAGTAAACTATTAGACCATCTATGGTTTCTATTGGGTGTTTTTGTCTAAGGGTAATTAATATACTCGAAGAGTCAATGTTAGAAATTGCATGACTGTGTAGGACATTTGTAACGGGCTAGAAAATTGTGCCGGCAAAATGTTGCATTGTAATGGAAATATAATTATCTTGATTGTTACTATGCGTTCGTTTGCTTAATATTAAGTATGGAAAATAGTAAACAGTTCTTTTTAAAAATTCAGTACAAAACGCAAATCAGAAAAAGTATAATGTATTTTAGGTTGAAGTTCACAAGAAAGCATTAACATATAATTATATTATGTTGTCATAGATAATTCAGAAGCGAAATGTTAATTTACTTTCGTGAATGTGCCAAAATATCTAGTAATTTTTCTAAACCAGAGACTACAAGTGCATGATTATAAGTTTTGGGCTCTAGAATTAATTGAGTAAAATTATTTAATTTCTGATTGGTTGAAAAATTAAATATTGCATTTGTAAGGTAAATTTTGTTAATGGACGGATCACTCTTTTGAACTTCTATTAAAAGTGCGGGTTAATTACCGTATCCTATTCCGTGACAAATTATTTCTTTTTAAATATCAGTAACTCTCTGTATTTGAATTCGAGCGTAATATTTATTTTTACTTTTAAATTTAATTTATTTATAGACTTTACATACTTACTACATCTCTTATTAAAAAACTTTGTACCTATATCACAAATACAGCCAAATCATTACCACTCATTAAAATTATATTCAAAATATCATTTATCATGAATATGTATTCATTATATAATGTATGCAAGGAAGTGAAATGTTTGGTAAAACAAGTCTTTTTATTTAATTACTCTCTTGTAGAAATAGCACCTAAACCAATCTACGCAAAATACCAGGTGAATTACACCATTCCGTGCAAAATAATAGTAAAAAAATGGGAAATTCCGACTGAAATACTCACCTACCGAAATGAGAAGAAAGCGTTGGGTCTGACCTTTTGCACAGATAATTTACACTGAATCTGGAAGTAGCCAGTACGTAGTTTGGTTATTATAAACCGCTCTGTTTTGCTTACTTTTGTGTTCAATAAGAAAGTTTTTATTGCACTCCTCTGGTGACTTAATTTTGATGAAAATCGTAACATTTGTAATGCCAGAAGTGCATGTGGGAGTGTGATTGCTGTTGAAACTGCTGAATCTGCCTCATCACTTTTTGGAACTTGTTTAGGGATCGATCCCTAGCAAGTGTAAACTGAATAGCGATATTAAATAGATTGAACAGAATAGGTATCGTTAATATTCACGAAATATTCTATTCTATTCACGACATATTTAGAAAGAAGTGAAATGTTCGAAAAACATATTCATACTGTAGAAAAAGCATCTATCGCAACGTTCGCGAAAGAGCAGGAAAATTACACCATCACAGACCTGCAAAATAAAAAGTAAAAAAAAGGGCTGTTAAATTCCGCCTGCACTAACCGCGCCCCGAAATGAAAACAAAGCCCCCGAGGCCAGTGCAGACGGGCGTGGCCGGTGCTACTCATTCGTCCTCGTCTTGTAGAGAAGACTGCGCGTCACCCGCGAACAAATGACTGCGACCCGGCCGCCCGCCAAACACGGGAATCAACGACCGGCCGGTTGCCATGGCGACCGCGCGCTGCCGCCGCCGCCGCGGCCGCCGGTGCCGCAGCAGAGGCCGGTGGAGGGGAGTGGATGGGTGGGGGAGCGCGTAGAGGGTGTGAACCTGCGTGGGAGCTCGTTGCTACCGAGTGAAAGTCCTTTCAAAAGGGAAGCGCTAGTGTGCATCTAGTGTGAATAGACAGCGGAGCACGTGTTAATGAAACGCGTAGACTAACGGGACATTTCATAGTACACAGTTAAAACTATGATCTTTGTGTAATAATAATAATAATAACAACAACAACAATAATAATAATAATAATAATAATTATTATTATTATTATTATTATTATTATTATTATTATATTCGATTTATATAATCTCTTAACAACTAGTTCAACTAAAGAGTTTAGCAGAAGCACCCCTGTGTTCTGACAGAAGGCCCCTGCTCTTTTAGGGATTCAATGAGCTAATATAATCATTCAATTTATTATTAATAACTTTGCGTATGCAATACGTAAACAAAGATAATGGTACGATGGATAATCAGTACGATTTATAAAATCCATAGACAAGACACATGGTATATATGCTACCTCTGAGTAGATAAATATTCCACCGAAGAAATGGAGCAATTATAAATGTAACATATACATGTAATTCGATTATGTTGTGAGGAACTCAGCATGCACACTTTGAATTTACAATACACTTTGATTTCCAACCCATGTGGTTTTCGCGTGTGTCTCGTAAACTATTAGTTCTACGTCCTTAGAACTTGGTTTTCGAAACTCCTTCTGGAAACTTAGTTGTATTTACTATTTTGTAATCCACAAGTTTGTTTTTCTACTACGCACAGTTAAGCCCCATTCGAAATTGGATCCCGGAAAGTTTTACTACTAATTTGTTTTTAAAAAAATATGATTTTGAAAGTGCTTGCACTTGTGCAATCAGTAATAATACAATAAATTAAATATTTTGAGGAAAATACTAAAGATTATTCAATTCTATATTCCAAAACAATGATTTTAATGCAGACGAATATCATTATTTAGCCATGCGCTTGGAATGAACAATAGAAAAAATTGACTGTAGGGAATAGTTCTTACTAGTCTACTTAAAGTTAAAAATAATTTGCTATGTTAAAAAATAAACACCTCGAACAATTTTGTAACATATCTATGCTACCATGGCAAACAGAAAAAAAAGATCTTTATTCAGAAAACCAGTCTTATCAGTTGAACAACATAACCGATATATTGAAAAATCAAAAACTAGAACCACACCTAACAGAAAATGCAAGAAAAATAAAATGAACGATTAAAGTTCTTTTGGAAAAAGAAAAATGAGACGGAGAAAGTAAGTTCATTAGATAAATACTATACATAAATAATACTATATACTAAAAATACTTCATTATCAATTCTAAAGTGGCGAACTAAATCAAAGATATTGCTAAGTCGCAATATTGAATAGAAAGGAAAATTATAAAAACTTACAGAAGTATTACAAAATTGTGACCTGTCATCAACTGAGAACGTGAAAAGTTGTTTGGATTAACAGAACCAGACTATCTCGCAGTTTCGTCGTTCATTACAATTAAGTTGATTGCTTTCTTTGAATTTCATTTTCGTTCCAACATTCACAAACACATGTGACATATAATTTAGAATTACTATATGTTACTGTCGAGTTACAACGAAAATGATATTCAAAGAAAGGGATGAAATCATTTGTAATGAACGAAGAAACTTCAAGATTGTCACAGAAACAATGACTAATTCAATATTTATAGCACTAATTTTGCAAGACAGAATATTTATGCTTAATTTTATTGCACGTAAACGACATGAGAAAGAATTAACGTTAATGTTATTCTGCACCCTGTCGCCCTTGCACAGTTAGCGTCGGGCGACACCAAACATTTCAACCCCCTACATCTTCATGGCCTCAAAAAAGTCATCTTGAAAAAAATCTTCGCTACGGCGACCAATGTGTTGAAATGCCAGAAGCGTCATACAAAGACGAAGAATAAAAATAGAATATAATTTTCTACCTGCTCAATATCCGATACACATTCCATTGAACATGGATGTAATTTAACCGAAAAGTTTTATGTGCTGTTATGTTACAGATATATACGAGTGATAAATCTCACCTGTGTAATAAACTACATAATTTGAAACGTTCAATAATAGCGAAAACAAATATTCCAACGCAGAAAATTTGACCCAATCATTACAATGGACTTTTATATTGCATCTTTTGGTAATACATTGATACAAGTATTTAAATAGTTTATGTAGTGTATGGACATTTAAATAATTAGATATTTATGACTCCGAACATTAATTTGAATCATCATTTCTACATTTGGCAAGTGGGCATGTGGCATTGGATATATAGATCTCCAACCGGTCAAACTCGTGATGGGTGGCGCAGTTGCCCGGCCGCGTCAGAAAGGCTGCCGTGTAGTCTTTCGAGTCGCGAAGCCGCGAGCGCAGAACTCCGCAAACAAACCAGCGCGACGCCGCACAGTTCCGATCGGTTGCTGTGACTCGCGTTGCTAGGGCAACCGGTCGCTACGCACTCAAGCTGGTGTGGCGGAAGTGGTGACCGACGTGGTGGTGGTCGTGGCGATGTTGGTGGTGGTCATGTTTGTGGTCATTGTGGTGTTAGTAGTTTTTGTGGTATAAGTGGTGATTGAGGTGTTACTGGTGGTTATAGTTGGTGGTGATTATCAACTTAATGGTGATTGTGGTGTTAGTGGTGATGGTTGTGAATGTGTTGGTATTAGTGGTGGTTAGTAGTGGTGGTAGTATTAGTGGTGGTGGAAATAGTGTCATTATCGTTGGGACGATGAATGTGGCGATTCTGAACGTGGTAAGAGTGGTGGTATCAATGGTTGTGGGGTGATGGCAGCAGTGCAACTTTGTGGTGAAAGGGGTGATGTCTTTTTGAAGACCCTGCTGGTCGCGGAGGCAGTCAGGAGAAGGGAAAAGCATCACGGGGGCCCCGCCATACCTCCACGTGGTAGTGATTCTTAACATCTTTGTAGCACGCATCACTTGCTTTTGCCTCTCACAGTCGTAAAACAGCATTTGAAACTTTTTTGACATGTAGGGGCGGGGGCAGTGATGGACGGATGGCGTATACGAGTCAATCCGTTGATCTATTGACTGTGTGTCTCCCACTTGGCTGGTGGCTGGCATTTACGAGTATATACGTCCACAAGCATCTTTGTTTGAACTGACTCAGTAGGACGCTCAAGGTATCATCTGATGTCACTGGAGTCCCTCTGACCGGGAGATCACAAGGTTCCAGTTCAGACGGTGGCAGAATTTTCTACACTATCTGGGTAGAATACAGCTGATATCTGGAGGAGCAATCTTGCTGACGACTGCTCTGATAGGTATTTTTCAATGGTTTCTCCAATTGCTGGAGCAACAACTTAACCATCAGGCTACAATCCGCTTTCATTCTTTCCTTCATCTTCTTTTCCTATCCTCACCCCTTATTTACACCAACACACACACACATACATTTCAATCGAATACACTACCACACATATTGGGAGATCAAGCGAGGGCTTAGAACTTGTTCCAGCTGGCGTGGAGTGGGTGGGAGAAAATTGGTTGGGAAAATTGCGCAAGACTTGCAGATGTGTGCCGGATCTCACTACCCTACAGGACTAGTACATCGCAACCTCCCATCAGAGATATATCTTTCGGTGACCACTGTACTTGAAGTGCCCCAAAACACGATCAATCAACGAAACAATCGTTTAGATAAGGATAGGGACTAGAAGGGTTGGTTACTTTTTAGGCGATGCATGTTGATTTCGAATACTTAATCCTACACACAAAGCAAACATAAAAGCCCCTGGGGGAATTCATAAAGGGAAACCTACGAACTAGGACTCGATGATGCGCGTCGCTCTTAAAAATTAAATGACGATTGATTGGTGTTTCCAGAAAATTGCTATGAGAATTCGTCAGGTTGGTGAAGCAATTATTTTTGTCTGGAGGTGGCAAATTTCCTCCTACCCTAGAAGAGATCTAATATCGTCTTACACGTGAGCTTTCAGAGGATTTCCCCCTCCAGGAATCTCAGGCCCCACCCGGGACAATCTATAACCTACCGAATGATCTCCAATATGATGTGTAATGCACATAAGTGTAACTCGGTTTAAGAAAAGGGATATGGTAGTAAAGGTCGAGGAAGGAAAGATGGCGCGTGATCCGTGACCCGATTGTTAGAGTAGTTCCCCGGCATTCGCCTGCTATTGATCGGAGAAACCACGAAAAACTACAGATCAGAACAGCTGGTTAATAGAATGCTCCTTTAAACATTGGAAGGATTCAACCTATCTATCGAGCTAGTGACAAAACATCCTGCCAAGGTCTAGAGACGGACCTTCCGGTCAGAGTTGCTGCAGAAACAGCAGCAGTGAGGGTGGCTTCAATCTAAAGTGCCGATGGTGTAAATATTTCAATCTTTGGTTCGTGAGAGCCATCGCCCTTATGGCGTGATGACCTCAAGCCCTGGATCCCTATCGTGGCTTGCGTGGATCCTGTACGGAGCGTCTCCCCCAAGCAAGCCTGGCCGATGCCCCTCGGACCATCTTGGCCGTTAGTGGTGCGAACGGCCATTGAGGGCGCCAGCGGCGGGGCGGCGCCATTGAGCGGCCAATCTGCCGTCTATTAACGGCGCCCACAGCCCATCAGCCCTCGCCGCCACTCCCCGGCCCCACTCGCCCCCGCCACACCACGCGCACTCCCCCCCATCTTCGCTCAGCTCCCCGCCACGCTCTCCGCCTTCCACACGGCTCCGTCGCGCCCTCCCACTCCTTCCCACGCCCCCCCCCACGCCCTCCCCCACCCTCCCACGCCCTCCCCCACCCTCCCACGCCCTCCCCCACCCTCGCACGCCCTCCCCCTCTCCACGCCCTCCCGCCCTCCCGCCCTCCCACCCTCCGCCCTCCCCACCCTCTCATGCCCTCCCACACCCTCTCCCACCCTCCCGCCCTTCCACGCACTCCACGCACTCCCACGCCCTCCCGCCCTCCCCGCCTTCCCCTCCCTCTATCGCCCTCCCGCCCTCCCACGCCCTCCCACGCTCTCCCACGCTCTCCCACGCCATCCCACCTCTCCTACGCCCTCCCCCGCCCCCCGCCACCCGCTCTCCCGACCACCCACCCACCCTTTCCCCACTCTCCACCCCGCTCTCCTCCCCTCACTCCATCCCGCCTTCCACCCCCGCTGTCTGACTCACACTTCGCCCCTCCCCTCCCTTACAATAACAATTAATTTTGAAATAACGAATTAAGAATCATAATGTGCATTTTCTACTGAAGTTAGTGACACAGCGCGATACTTGTCGACTTTCTGGTATTACGTATTTCTTCCTTTTTCAAGTTGATTTTGATTCCAGAGCTTGTTCGACAGCATAATGAAAATAGATTTCTTACTGCTTCATTTAGGACAATCATCAACAGTCCCCGCATAGAACAGTCACCATTTTTCACGTACTACATTAATCAGTCTTATGTTCTCGCAATGGTAAAACTATTAAAATGTGGTGGTCGATAGGACTGGCTGCCAAATGAAATGCATGGATGTTACCATTCTGAAAATATTTTATTGCAATTTTTATATTCTCGATAAACTGAATTATTTTAAATGATAGGATTATTTAGTGGTAATATCCTCATTAAAATTTCATAACCAGAATGTCTATATATAAGACAACCTCACTAAATGCATAAATGTTTTACGAGCATGAGATGTGTGTTTTACATATTTCCAATAAAGCGAATAAGTGGCTTGTTCAGGTGCAAAATCGGTAGCAGTATCATTTTATTATATGTTGTATTTATTACATTCCGCATTCACATTGGTAATTAATCATCCCAATGGACAATTGACGAACTAATGAACCAGTAATGATAGCACCTCAAAGCCGCGGTTCTCCAATGAATATTGATTATATTGAAAATAGACAACATGAAACTGCAGCGATAAAACTGGAACAATTTCGTTCTACAAATAACTAACCCTAGGAATTCTATCGGAAATGGACGGTCAATGTTGCCCAGTCTCATTTTGTAGTCACGTCACATTTCTAGGTTAATGAAATCCATATTTTTTTTAAAATACACAGCATGTTCTTGTTTTACTTATAGTAGAATAGTCGATTGTACAAAAAACAATTACTAAAGTTTCAACGACAATACATGAATGATCTAAATACAAAAAAAGTTCTTTTTATTAATGGTAAAATAGTTTATGATTGAATAAAAGACAATTAATAAAGTTTGAAAGAATATAAATGATTTTTGATGGGGAACGGATTAGAGTTGATGTTGGTAAATTAACGAGTCGAAAATCATTTATTTCCGGCCCGTGGTGCGTAAACATATTTTTAAATACCTTCCAATTTTATGATTCAGTTGTTAGAGAGAACTGTTTTAAACCATCCGGTTTTGTCGCATGAAGGCAGAAGTCCTTATCGCTTATCGTCTCTGAAGTTACAGTTGTTGAATAACAGATTTGTCAACTGTTACTCCTAGCACTAGTAAATCCAGGTAAAATGAAACAATTCCAGATATATTATTTAAAAACTATAACTTGGTCTTTAATATTAATTGTAATAAGTAATGAGTTATGTAGTTCGGCATTCTAACCATTACAGGTAAATGTTTCCAAATTCATTTCTTTACACTGATTTGAATTTCATTACGAAATCGCCGGCCCTAGTACTTTTTCGGCCTTGGCAGCATTGCAACCGATAAATGCTCCGCAAAGTACAACTTCAGAGGGGAGAATAAAAGAACGAAGCTTTGCCACACCAATACCGATACCAATGCAAATCCAGTACCAGGGGAGCATAAGAATCGAATCGGCTGACGCCAAAGTAAATTTCACTATTTTTGATGGGAAATGATGTAAATTAATAAAATAAAAATAAATTAATAAAATATAGTGTAACATATAATTAATAACACAATAAAATCATTATTTTCAAGTTTGTTTGAAAATATGTTTTTGGTATTCGAGAGAAAGCAATGGCAGATACTTCAAAAATATTTTATGTACTTACGGTCGCATTTTCCGGGACAATTGTTTTCTATTTTTGAATAACTAGTTTCACATCCACTACGTTGCTTCCATTCCAAAGCTGTTCTGTACACGGAGAGGTACAAAAGTAACGATCAAGGGTTAAGCAGGGCTGGGTGTAAGAGAATGCTGGAGCTTCGACAAAGCCATTGTCATAGCAATGGTGTTGAATCTTTTATAAACACACGATAAGCATTGAAAGACGGTTAACAAGAATGATTCATAAACATTCTAATAATTAATGTCCAAAATGATGAAATAACCACCCTTTACCTAAAAAGAGAGATAGAGGGGGGGGAATGTCGTCAGCCTCCTCCGTTTGTAAGAATCGGGTCCCCACTATACTCATCCTATGCTGCTCCTATTTTCATCTTGGGTCCGGGTAGTAGACTAATTGTCGGTGAGCCTGGAAGAATGTGAGTTCCTAGAGTAAGCGGTGTGGATGGAAATCAATTATAACCGAAGACCTCTTATATTGTGCGTTTTACCGTGATGTTTTTATCTCTGTTAAAAATGTACTTTTATTGCCATAATCAGTCACATTGACATTGGAAAATAAAAAATAGTATTCACTGGAGCGATTGTTTGTTCAAATATACAAACAACGAGTTAAGTTGCAAAAACTTTACCATATGTATTTATTGTTCATTGAACTTAATTGTTTAGTAAGATTTGAATATGACAGTGAAATAGGTTGCGTGCCAAATGTAGAATTATATTTTTATGTTATTGTAGAATGTAAATATAAATTATATTTCTCCTGTTACACTGTAAATACTAGTTTGGTGATTATATTTTTTTAACAAAAAATATATTACTTTTCTAACCTATTATTTTAAGCGGTTATAAATTTCAGGTTAAAATGAAGTTGATTAAAACCACACATACCCATTGTTTATTTATATTATTATGTAATAAACGTAAGTAGGCGCAAGTGCCATCAGACCCGTGACGTGTCATCATAGCCAAAAAGTCCGGGAGCGGTAGCTCAGTGCGTTAACTGGTGACACTGCAGCGCCACTGACCGGGAGGTCCTAGGTTTGAGTCCTGACGGTGGCAGGATATTCGACACTAGCTTTTCAGCTAGGTCGAATTCAGTCACTGTCCGGAGGAGAATCCTAGCGGCCGGCTCCTTGATCAATAGTTTTCCATGGTTTCTTCAATTAACACCAGGCGAATGCCGGAGCAGTACCCTACCAAACGGGCCACGGACCGCGCGCGATCTGACCTTCCTCTTCCTTGTCCTATCATCTCCCTTTACACACACACACACACACACACACACACTTACACTAGCATGCACAACTATACAACATATTCCGGGAGACCGGTCGGGAGCTTAGAGCTTGTCCCGGCTGGGACGGTGCCCCGTTGGTCGGAGAGTTCTGGTTAGAGGGAAATCCTGCTAGCCGATGGGAGGTCGACACCGGATCTCACCATCCAGCGGGCGAAGATCACCGGCATCTCACAGGAAAAACATGCACTACACTTTTGGAACTAAGGACCTAAGCTGTCCACGCGCCTGGAATAACAAACCAAAGGAAACCGCCAAAAAGTAAAGAACGAGTTCATAATTGTTCAGTCAGCGAGCGTGGTGATGTGGCTATGAGCAGACATATCTGCACCTCGCCCCGCACATTCCTGCACCCCCCCCGTCACCCCGCCAGGCCACCCCGCCACACCACCGTCCTCTTCTACGGCCTCCCTGCCCTCCGCTCCTTCCCCTTCCAGCACCACTCGTCCCGCCACACACGCCCTGCCCGCTCTGCGATGTCTCACTTCGCTCCTCTACCCCTCCGCCTCGCCCCCACATTCCCTAATCTGCCCCATTCCCCTTTCCCCTTCTCCCCACCCCATCCGTAGATGCCGGTAAGGGCAGGCATCCTATCTCCCCGCACCGCATCGTCTTACTGCGCCCCACGCCTACATCCTCAGCCCCGCCCAGGCCTTCGCGTACCCGCTCCGTCTCTCCCCCCTTTCCCATTCATCCCCTTCACGCACCACTCACCGGGATCGGCTCCTCTCCGCCCCGAAACGCCCCACCGTGCCACTCCCCTTGCTGCTCCGGACCCCGCTCTGCGCCGGGCCGTCCCGTCCCGTCCCGTCCCTTGCCGTTCCGACCGGCTCCGCCCCGCCCCGCCCCTTGCTGCCCCGCGCCCCGCAACGCGACAGGCCGCCCCACCCCGCCCCGTCCCTTGCTGTTCGGACCGTCTCCGCTGCGCCCCGCCTCGCCCCGCCCCACTTCGCCCCGCCCCGCCCTGCCCCTTGCTGTTCCGACCAGCTCCGCCCCGCCCCGCCCCGCCACGCCCCTTGCTGCCCAGCACCCCGCAACGCGACAGGCCGTCCCACCCTGCCCCGTCCCTTGCTGTTCGGACCGTCTCCGCAGCGCCCCGCCTCGCCTCGCCCCGCCCCACTTCGCCCCGCCCCGCCCTGCCCCTTGCTGTTCCGACCAGCTCCGCTCCACCCCGCCCCTTGCAGCCCCGCGCTCCATCACGCGTGGGGTCGTCCAGCCCCGCCCCGTCCCTTGCTGTTTCGACCGGATCCACTCCGCCCCGCCCCGCCCCTTGCCGGCCCGCGCCGCGCGCCCTGCGCCTGTGCGGTCGATGCGTGCGGAGGGAGGCTGTGGCCGCGAAGCCCCGGCGCCGGCGGAGCCGCCTCTCCGCTCCATTCGACTGGCGCGGGCGGGTGAAGCGCCGCTGTCTCTGGGCCACGCCCCTCCCCCTCGGCCTCTTCCTCTGCCTTTGCTCCTTCGCCCCTTGCTCGCTCGCTTGCTTCCCACTCTTTCACTCTCGCTTTCTGCATCTCCTCTGGAGTGTATCCATGCATTCCTTGATTTCGTTCGCTTACAGATGAGACATTTTTGGTCAAATTTGCAAGTTTAGAAAATATTTTAAATTTTAGAATTTTCCTAAATGAAAATGAACAAATCCTTTTCTTTCAAACTTCGTTTAAATTTAAAAATCGAAGACATGAATATTGCATATTTATACTGAACATATAAATACCTAAAAATCATTTATTTGTATTTTCACTTCATTTTTATTCTCAAAAGCTTTTTTTGTCGATTTAATGTGTTCTTTGCTTGTAAGCTAACGAGATGCCCTCCGGTTCTAGTTTTCGTTAGCGGTAATTTAAAAAATACGTACCCATTAAGTTAGTTTCTTCATAACGTCTTTTGAAATGTTTAGTAGTACTTACTAATATTATGATGAGTTAAATCGCAGGAAGAGCAGGTACAAAGGCCTGAGCCTCACAATTAATAAAGACATTTATTTATTTTTCATTTATTTATTATTTAATTACTTTGTTTATTCCTTTACCCATTTTCTTTTCCCCTTCTCAGTTCTCCCTGTTCCTCACATTCTTTCTGCGGTTAACTATTGTTTCAATCGTATTTTCATATTCTCATATTTGGTTCATTTTTTCTCTTCCTCACTTATTGTTAGTATTTCGTTTCTTTTGGCTTGCTTTTACTTTTTAATTTGTGCTCCAATTTTCATTTTATATCCATTCTAGTGCTTTGGTCTCCTCTGTTTCTTCTCAAAGGTTCTCCCCCTATATTCTTTACGGAAATTTTCTTTATACTACACTTACATTCCCGATAATTAACGTCATCTCCATTCTCTTGTAACCTGTTTGCGTTTCTGTTTTACTTTTTCTACACCTTTTCAATGTATTCCTACCTATATTACTTTCTCTACAAGTTTAATAATCATTTTCGTCGAGAAATTCCTTATGTCTAAGATTTTCCTTGCAATCAGATTCTGTTTGCATATTTTTCAATTTGATCGCTTTACTTTTGTTTCGTAAGTCAAGCAGCAAATTTAGAAACCACCTTCATTCTCCTCCATCCTCCTCTTTCCCTCCTCACCATCATTTTCCCTAATCTCCTTTATGTATGTCTATTCTTCCTGTCTCTCTCTTTCTTCATATGACGTAATCCATATCTTTTTGGTTGTCTTTCTTCTTTGCATATTACCCTCGTCTATTAAAACTCCCCTTCTCTCTTCTCTCTCTCTTCTCCCGCGTTTATTTCACTTCTTTCTCTCTCTTCTTTCTCTCCTTTCTCTCTCTTCTCTTTATTTATCCTCTCTTATTTCTCTCTTTCTCTTCTTTCTATCTCACTTCTTTCTCTCCCTCTTTCCGTTCTCCTCTTTCTCGATCTTGATATTCTCTTCCACCACCTCCTTTTTCTTCTTCTCTTTTTCCTTCTTTTTCTTCTCTTCCAAAGGGGCCTCAGCTTCTGCGCCTTCTGCTCCAGAGCTGTGTGTGTGTGTGTTTTGGGCCCACTGGCCTCTTGGCCGAAGGGCAGCCCTCGTGCGGAGAGGGCTTTGGGGGATCGACACCGAAAAACCCTAGATTCCTCGCGTTCCGCTTCCCCTCCCTTCCGCCCTTCGACCCTTCGATCGCCCTTCGACTGGCGACGCCGCCACGGCGAAAGCTCCCACTTTTGCTCCAACACAGCAAAGAAGTGAACCCAAGATACGTCCATAGATCCTTTGTCCAAACAATGCTTCTTCGCGAAAGTTGTTTCGACATTCCGGTGGCCAGGTGTTGTTTGTGGCCAAATGTCCTGTCTGTGTCTTTCCGATGTTTATTACATTTCCGATTGATTGATTAGTGTTTCCTACCATGTCAGCTACTAAAGTCAGTTCCGTTAGTGCAGTTATTTTTTTTTTGTCTGGACATGGCAGTGTTCCTTCTCCACTGGATTGTGAGATCCGGCACCGACCTACGCGTCAGCTTGCAGGGAAATTCCCTTTTCCATGTTTTCCTTCAACTGACCACCGCCCGAGACCGGACAAAACCTTAGCTCCTGGTTGGTTTCCCGTGATGCGAGGTAGTGAAGTACATGTAAACGTACGTGTGTGTGTGTAAGTATTGTGAGAAGAAAGGACAAGGCAGGGCAAGGGATGATCGCATCCGGAACCCGTTTCTTGCAATAGTTCTCCAGCATTCGCCTTGTTTTTATTCAAGAATCCACGGAAAACTACCTCTCAGAGCAGCCAACCACTCGAATGCTCTTCCAGATAGCAACTGAATTCACTGCTGTTGACGTGGTTTTCGTGTATTCAGTAAATATTACTTAAACTACCTTATTTCTTACATTTTCCTCCTTTCTCTTCATTGACTAACATACTACAATTTTTACGCATTGAATATGCTGTTTTCATACTGCTAATGCAGTTAATTTTCCTTCTTTGGGCAAGGAGGGAAAGGTTTTGGATTCGGTCCAAAATTTGAGGTCGATATTTTGGTGAAATCTCTTTTGTGGTCTCCTGGAACAAACAGAACATGTTATTCATAATGTTTGTCTGTTTGGGTGAATGGATATATGTGACAAGATCTTTAATACGTCGTATATTTTGAGAGTACATCTTACGATATCCCTAGGATATTATCAAAAACTTTTCAAAAAGTGTTCAATTTTTTAAACTCGTATTTTTTTTACTGCCTGGGTTTAGCTGACAGGCATTATCGCTGCCTCTTCAGCAATTCTGACCAAGATGCTCTAGGGTTGAGTATGGACTCCGGCGGATTTTCGACACTAGCCAGATACAAGTAGTTAGGTTGAATTCTATCGGACAAAAAATTCTAGCGGTCAGCAGCTTTCATTGGTAGTTTTCCGTGCTTTCTCCCATCAATACCAGACGGATGCCGATGCATTTTCCTATCAGAACGGCCACGGACTGCGTGATATTTTTCCTTCCTCTTCCTTCACCTACTCCAACCACTTTCTTTCACAAACATGCTTTTTAAGCATACTTGCATTTACATGTACTATACCACCACTCATGTGGGAGCTTAGAGATTCTTTCAGCCAGAAAAGTTTCACACTGAGGGAAATACCTGGAGAGGAATATCTCTCGAAGACGACATTCAGGTTGAATTCGTATCTCGCCATCAATCGGAAGAGGATCACCGCCATATTCAGGCATGAAAACCAACTCCACACTGACGTTCTAATGATCGGAATGCGTGCCCGGAAATATCTCTCAATCAATCAATCAACTTGACTCAATCAATCAACCAAATCGACGAAAACACGATTTTGTTCTGTTTGGTTGGTCATTTCGGGCGCGTCAACAGCTTAGGTCAATATTCTCGTAGGTGTAGTGAATATTTTTTCCTCGGAAGATGGCAGTGATCTTCCCCCGTTGGATGACGAGATCCGGCGCCGACGTAACGTCGCCTAGTGGGGTTTCTTCCCAACTAGGTATCACCCACCTGCGGGGCACCGCCCCAGCCGGAACAAGCTATAAGCTTCCCCTCGGTCTCTCGGCATATGTAGTTATGTAGTGTATGTTAGTGTAAGTGTGTGTGTGTGTGTAAGGGGAGAGGATAGGACAGGGAAGAGGAAGGACAGATCGCGCGCGGTCCGTGGCCCGTTGAGTAGGGTACTTCTTCGACATTCGCCTGGTGCTGATCGCAGAAACCACGTAAAACTACTAATCAGAGCAGCCAGCCGCTAGAATTCTCTTCCAGACAGCGACTGCATTCGACCTAGTTGAAAAGCTAGTGTGGAAAATCCTGCCACAGTCAGGACTTGAACCTAGGACCTCCCGTCAGAGGCGCTGCAGTGACATCAGTTGATACTCTGAGCTACCGCTCCTGGTAATTGAGTCTGAAGAATTTTCAATTTTTATGTACCTGGAAATTATTAAAGGAACTTATCATGATGGTTCGTTTCTATACAAAAATAAAATATTTACCTTGTACAAACCTAGGTTACTGATGGAAATCATGTTGAATAAAACTTGTTACGAAGCAACCTGGGTTACATGTTAGTTGAAGATGTACAATTGTTTTCATGAGTATCGAATAAGTAATATCGAATAAGGGCGGGAATATTTTTTCAGAAAATGCCGAAGTCTATTACTATAACACTCGACGTAGAAATCATATTCATCAGGTGACAGTATCAACAGCTCATTACAAAAAATTCACATACAATACATGTACATTATTTTACAACGCTTTGCCAGATGACATTAAACGATTAAATTCAATAGAAAAGTTTAAATCCCAAGTGAAATCGTTTCTGCTGCATAACTGTTTCTATACAATTAGAGACTATACTGAGCATCACAAGAAAAGTAACATTAATTTTAACAATGATACATAATGCATTAATTACCATTTGGACTGCATAAATGAGTATAAACAACCTGTAACAACTATTGTAACACAGCTTCCGGGTCAATGACCCCCATCTCGATCAGGTTTTCGTCCAGTTTCCCTGATCCATTGAGCAAATGCTGAGATGGCCCCTTGTTTTGCTTCTGGACATAAATGTAACTTCATTTTCTGTGCACGTCTTCTAGAATTCAGTGGGAAATACAATTATTCAAATTATCGTTTCCATGTTGTCGCGTCAGGAAGTAATAAGAGCCAAAATTTATTGCTTATTTATCTTTGAAAATAGATTTTATTACATGGGAGTTTTTTTTGTTTTTTTTCTCCCTTTCAAAATTAAAAATTTATTGCTTATTTACCCTTGAAAAAAGATTTTTCTACATGGGAGTTTTTTTGTTTTTTTTTCTCCCTTTCAAAAATTCAAAATTTAAGTAGTATATGACTTAGTGTAGGGATCACAGAATTTTGAAAATGTGCACTCAATTCACTTTTCCCCATAGCACGTCCTACGCCATTTTTAACTGTTTTTTGACGTAAAATAAATAAAAAATAAATAAATAATAAGTGTTGAGTTCGTCATCTATAACTTAAAATTTCCGTGGTTTCTCCGATCAACACCAGGCGAATGCCGGAGCAGTACCCTACCAAACGGGCCACGGAACGCGCGCGATATGTCTTTCCTCTTCCTTGTCTAATCCTCTCCCCTTACACACACACTTACACTAACATGCACTATACTACCACATATTCCGGGAGACCGGTGGGGAGCTTAGAGCTGGTCCTGGCAGGGGCGGTGCCCCGCTGGTGGGAGAGTCCTGGTTAGGGGGAAACCCCACTAGCCGACGGTAGGTCTGCGCCGAATCTCGCCATCCAGCAGGGGAAGATCACCGCCATCTCCCGAGAAAAAAACATGCACTACACTAACAGGCCTAATGACCAGAGAAGTTGACGCGCCCGGAAACACGAAAAATTCAATCAATCAATCTATAACTTACAATGTATTGAAGGTTTAAGTAACAAACGAATAATTTATTAAAACTTTTTTAACTACAACAATTACAAAAGCCAGACATTACCATCGCCCATTTTGCGGTTGACATGGTTGTTTGGATCACATGAACGTCCACGCTGCGCAGCTCCTGTGCGGAGGTCACCAGGCCCCTCGCGGTGCCGTCCAGCGCGACGGAGCTTCCCCGCGCAGCCTCCCCCGCTGCGGCGCTCGGCGCTCAATCGCGCATTCTGACGTCAGCGCCGAACGCGTGGGCAGGCGCGTCGTGGGCGGCGCCGCGGCCAACGCTACGCCACGCTAGAAATACTCACGCGCGACTCGGAAGACCGGCTTCAACCCTTTGGAAACGGTTCTCAAACACTTGTATCGTCATCCCTTCTCGTATACGTTTCCACAGGGAGGCGAGACTCAGGGCATCAACTGATGCCACTGCAGTGCCTATGACCGGGTGGCCTCGGTTCTCATATACTTGTATCAGCAACCTTTCTCTTATACTTTTAAACCGGGGGGGGGGAGACAGAGAGTCAAAATGAAAAGAAATATCATGATTTTTACGTTAACACAGACGGAAATATTACTTTTATTATAAGCCAATATTTCTTAGATACCAATACTGCAATTTCCATTTCAACGTCAAGATTCAACGCAATCAATACCCTTACTCCAAAAAGTTTTGGCTATTGTATTAAATGTACTGTAATGGCTCTATGAAGGTGACCGAATTGAATATTCTAATGAGAAAATTAAGTAGGCCCAGGTGCTAGTAGGCCCAGGATGTACCAGCTAAAATCATTGAAAACGCGATAACGCAAGCTTCTTTTGTTGATTGTGTACTTTCACGAATTATATTGACATCATAACTTGAGATATATTATTATTCAGTCAAAAACATGTTAATCAGGTAATAAACATAATCAATGTATTATAGTAACGGATAATCATTAATGAATGGTAGAAATGTTTTCTATCAAATTTTCTCTGCCCAAATGTAGTAATGATTTACGTGCAATAACAATGATTTAGTATGTTTTCTGAAATAAATTGGGTGTTTATTTTCCTTCCGTCTCTCATCTCGGAGATTTTGAAGAAGCAGCGAGGATGCGGTAGCCCGTGGCGTCTGCATCCGCAAAGCTTGCTTACGTATTCTGACGTCATTGCGAGCGCTGGCTCCGTCTGTTGCCAGCTGGCACGCACCATTCACAGAAGAGAACGGGAGAATACGTTACAAATGGTGCTGTGCCATTTGCACTCGTTGAGTAGTGTCCAAAACGAGAGATCATTCAGAATTTGGTTGAGAAATTCCTGGAAGAAAAACTTCCATCTGAGTGAATTTAGAATAACGGTTTTCTCGCATTAAGACAAACATACTCGTATATATTAAATGTATGTATTTTCTCTTTATTTCATAATTTAAATTGTGTTTTCTTCCCTTTGTTTTATCTCGTCTTTTATTATAAGGCCATTTATTCTCATTAAATACTATGCTTATATGTATTTGTTTGATTATACAGGAATGTTTTAGTGATGAAATACATACCATTACAGCTTTATCCTTGGTCCAGAATATTAGGAATAATGTAAAATGCGAATTGTTGCTCCTAAGTCCATCTTTTGAAGTAACAATAAGATTAATGTGTTCTCTTTTTCCTTTCAGGTGAGTATCCATAACACTCAAGATGATTTACTGAACGATGGGTGAGTTTTTGACACAACAATTTTTGAGAGTTGCTGTTAAATGTTTGTCAAAATATTTTTGAAAATGTGTGTACACAAGATCTCAGTTTTAACTAAATCAGAAGAAACAATAAAAGTAATTTGTCGTAGTAGAATCACTTTCACACGAATTTGTCAGTTTATATTATAATATTTTCAAAAACGTCTATTTTAGAAACATTTTAAAAAGTTGGAAGTATTGTCAAGCAAAATTGGAAAGATATTTTGTCAGAACAAGAGTAAGAGAAAATATTACTCATAGACAAGTGAGAAGTACATTGGATCTTCCGTATGCTTCTAGAATATTTAATTTAGTTTATAATTAAATGTTTTAAAAACAATATAAATACATAATTTACAAATCGCTACAAAACGCCAATGAAATATTAAAATACTTAATATTGACAAATATCTGATCATAACATCAATGATTTCAATAAATATAAGATCATTTCGGGTAATTCACATTACAGTGAAATCAGGTGGGATGTTATCTTCATTTTTACATTTATTCAAACCGTTACCTAAAACAGCGTTTTACTTCTCCAGATCATGTTTTATTACAATAATCAATGCTGTAATTTGTGTTTTAAAATGTCCAAGTTCAAAAAGAAATGTTGATAATCTAGATAAGTGGTTATGGAATTTGCGCAATTTTAGTACCAAAAAACCTTTTCAAACATTAAAGATTAATTGAATTCAAAATCACTTAAAAATACCTTAATCCTTTTTTAAATTCTACGTATAGAGAAGTATATATAATAATGTCTTCTGTGAATGTTTCACAAACTGTTACATACATTTAACTTCTGCTCACTGACTCTAACCACTAATTGGGATTCACAAACTTAACTAGAGCATAGGGAGGGGAAAATAGGAATCACCCTACTAAACGTTATTGAATTTTCAGACTTAAAATCTGTGTACAATATTTTTGTTCTGTAACTTGGTAGAAGCATTAGAATAAAGGTATTTTAATGTTAGTATCAGGATGGTTAAGATAAGTACAGGTGGCGAGGAGATACATGCAATTTTGTTCGGTATGGATCTTCATACTGAACTAGTGGTGTGACAACAGCACATTTATTCTCGCATTATGTCTAGTATTTGCAATTTGCGAAAATTCGGAGACGAATTCCAAAAAGAATGAGACGTGTGCCATTTATTTAAGGTTCCTTTGCTATATCAGAGCAATAATTTAATAAAATAAATATGAAGCCGTTTTTGAGAAAATTCTAGGAAATTGTTAAGGGCGCGTGTAAAAAACCCCCACAAAACAAAATATCAGATTCAATTTCGCAGTACCTCCATTTCGTACAGATCAAATAGAGAATGTGAATTTTGGAGAAAATGATCTGGCCGGTTTACGCGCTAACGATGTGCACAGAGTGACGTTTGGGTGTCAGTTAATTTCTCGGTATTAAAAATACACAAAACGTAAATTTTGAGTAAACAACGTGTTAGAGGACGTAATGTTTTACATATTCTAAACAAGACTTTCCCACTTTTTCGATACCCCGGCTCCATATTACAAGTTCCTCGGTCAAAGTATCGCCAATTTTGCTGCGTCATTGCAACACTTTGTCTTTACTACGTATGTACGCGGTACGGCGAGGAAGTAAAAAGTCCCGAGCATGGAGTGTTCTGTTTAGTGTTCCGCGCGGGTGACGGTGCAGCTGCCCGGGTGGCAGCCATCACAGGCAGTGAGCGTTTTTACGGCTGCGGTCGCATCCCCGGCACTCCGCCGCGGTCAACTCTCTCTGGTTTAAGTTCAAGCTTGCGCTCAGTTAAAATATTAGTTAAAGTATTTATATACATTCCTGCTGAAATGAAAATACCTACATCGTCTTCCTATTCGATTGACTGAGCAGGAACGGTAGCTCAGTGCTTCAACTGTCACTGCAGCGCCTCTGACCGGCAGATCCTAGGTTCGAATCCTGACGGCGGCAGGATTTTCGACACTGGCTTATCAGCTAGGTCAAATCCAGTCGTTGTCTGGAGGAAAATTCTAGCGGCCGTGGCCCATTTGTTAGAAATACTCCGGCATTCGTCTGGTGTTGATCGGAAAACTACTGATCAGATCGGAAAACTACTGATCTGCTTGCATTCTCCTCCGGACAGCGGTTGAATTAGGCGTAGCTAGCATCGAAAATCCTGCTTCCGTAGGGTCTTGAATCCTAAAGCCTCTCAGCATCGAAAATCCTGCTTCCGTAGGGTCTTGAATCCTAAAGCCTCTCAGTAAGATGCTCTGTAGTGACATCGGTTGATTCTAATAAGTTTGCGTTGTCTGAAATATACGTTACGTTTTACTGTACTAGTTACGTTTAAATTGATACATCGTATCAAGATCATTTAGGATAAAGCATCATCTGCACTCCTAAATTATGAATTTGTCTCAGAATACAACCTTCTTAAATTTCACGAAAGATTCAATGTTATTATCTTCCATGTACTCCGTCCTCTCACCGTACAAACTGTATAACATTTTCCCCAGCAAAATATCTCAGAGCATTTAACGGTCTTGCGGCGTTTTGCAACAGTCTGCGACACCTGTCCCATCACGTTTGGGTGCGTGTCGAAGGGGATTCCCCCTTCCCGGGAAGATGGCTGCGTCGCGAGGTCACGTGCGGGCGCAACGGCTTTACGACTGAGGCGAGCGGGGCGCAACGTCTGCCTTACCTTCGCGGGACGCGATGGGACGGGACGGGGCGGGACGGACGGGCGGCGCACAGTGGGGCGAATAACTCACGAAAAAATCAATTGCCGGTTTCGGTAAAATGAGGGACTATCCCGCATTTTTTTGTAAAATTGGTTTTTTTGCCATTAAATATAACGTCAGATATTTTTCTTTTAGAGTAATATGTTATATACATCCGGAATGGAATTATATAGTAGCGTACTTTGTTTACAAATTTAGAAGTGTGATAAATTTATTATGAAAGTTCTAGTAAAAAACGCAACATCTCAGAACTAGCAAATTGTGGGATAGACGCTTTTTCTACTGATCCCTTCAATTAGCAACATATTATAACGTCTCACTAATGGCTCATAAACATCGTGCTAACTTTCCGTAGTTGCGATCCCGGATTCAAATCCGTTGGGGGAGGGGGGCAAAAATTACCTGTGGCTTACCACTACAACCGTCAAAGTGTGTCTAGATGAATGAAAAAGAAAAGCTCAAGCAGACTGCATGCTGGATGTATGAAGGGATTACATTGTGCTCGTTACATGAGTTCCTTACTCTCCGACGTGGATAATAAATAAATACCGCACCCAGGCCGGAGAACACTACTAGCTGGCAAAAGTCGGATTAATCCCAACTTAAAATGCCAAAAAGGTATATTTATACAAATATTAATTGTATAATCTTCAAATAACTGATAAATAATGCATCAAGTACATTTTTGTACTGTTTTTTTCTTAAAAGGACTCTTTAAAGTTTCAAGTTTCGAAGAAATTAAGTAATGTTTTGTTTCCTAAAAGTGAATGTACATATCTTCGTTGATTTAGACCCTTTTGTCTAATGTATTTTTAATTTTTTATAATTATATAATTTTAGCAGCTTTAAAAATATATTTCAACTTTCATTAAATGTTGTTGATTGTCAATGAATTAATAAGTTATTTGCAACAAGAATATGCCAAAATCTTTTTAGTAAATAAATGCTGATGTCTAATTGAAAAAACACTAAGACACCTAAAGCAGATTAATGTATGTTGTAAAATAAATAGTAATAAATATATTCACGTTTTTATCGACGTCCTTAACCCAACTTTTTTAAAAATAGTGCCCGTGAAAAATTTTGTACTTCATAGAATTGAAAAATATCACCCTTTCACTGTTGACACTTTGAAATTACTGTATCAAACATGATTAATAGCTTACATTATAATTTGATTTGATAATACACAGCCAAATATAATCATATTTTGTGTGTTAATTTCAGCCGACATAAATAAATGGATGAATTTCGAGCATCCAATGCACTCTTCTCAGCTCTTCTCCATATCAGTGGCGGTTCCTCATGCAAAAAGATATTAGACATTTCACATACATATGATTATATAAATGTAACAAATTGTGATGATGGAGTTTACGAATTAAAACTGTGCTTGATTATAATTGGGATGGTGGCTATATAATTTTACTTCTATTTCCACGACTACCTTACTACTACATTTATATATGACTTTATAAATGTAGAAAAATTTTAATGAACGAGCGAACGATTAAAAAACCGTGCTGGAAACATGTTTGTGTGTAATTGAGACGGTGACTGTATAATATCTCTTCTGTTCCTATGACTACATTACTACTACAATTGTATATGACTGTATAAAACTTGTAGAGAAGTGGCTTACGAAAATAACCTGTGCTTTAAACACGTGGATCTATAATTTATCTTCGACTATTTCCTTACTTATGAATCTAGGCATACTGGAAACGAGTGTATTATACGCGCTTGTTTTCTTGAGCGCCGGAGCACCTTTCCCTCCAAATTCCTTTGCCAATATTAGTTGGATTAAGTATAAATTATAGAAAAGAGCGTTGTAGACAAAATCAGATAACCAGACTTGTTCTCTCCCTGTAATAGAAACTATTTTGAATAAAAAAACTAACAGCAAATATATAAAATTTCTTTGGTCAAAATAACAGAACCCTCCACTCCTCTTGCAACTAGCGAAGCGAGGACTCAAGATAACGTGCGCGAGTAATACCATGTCTCCTCGTTCAGCTAGCTGATGTTGAAATTTGCTATTTTAGCTCTTTTGCTCCGGCCAGGAATCGAACCAGGGATCACACAACGGAACGCTAGCTCACTGAATATGAGCTACCCCAGAGTTCAAAATTATCCCCAAGTGTATATATTTTTTTTTTTCGAGAAATGCACAACGTTCTTTCGTTGAAGTTCACCAAAACACAAACCTTCGTAAATGACGTGTGGTATAACATACGTAAACACTGTCTACGAGTCCCTATTGGTTGCGACCACTGTGCGACGCTGTAAAGTGAAGAGGACCAGAGTGGGACACGAAACGAGAGAGACACCGGGTAAGTCGGTGTGTGTGTTCGCCGAGGAACGCTCTGGGGGGCAAAAATTGCTCTTATCGCGCCCTATAAAATTTAACGCCCGATTTCGAGTTTTATTGCTGAGCTTCGCGATGTCGCGACCGCCCCCCCCCCTTGCAGCGAAGCTGACGCTCTGACGACGGCAGTGGCGGCGGCGGCAGCGGCGGTGGTGGCGGCAACGTGGGCGGCGGCGGCGGCGGCAGCGGTGGCGGTGGCGGTGGGAGCGGCAGTGGGAGCGGCGGCGGGGGCGGCGGCGGCGGTGGGGGCGGCGGTGGTGGCGGCGGGAGTGGCGTTGGGGGCGGCGGCGGCGGCGGCGGCGGCGGCGGGCGCGGCGGGCGCGGCGGGAGGGGCGGTGGCAGTGGCGGTGGCGGTGGGGGTGGGGGCGGGGGCCGTGGCGGCGGCGGCGGCGGCGGCGAGGGGAGCCCGCGTTTCCCTTCGTTCACTGCCAGAAGGGATTGTTTTGACGTGAATGGCTGCTACCTCCTGAACGCAATGCCAAGTAGTCTCCGCGCAACTGGCAGATGCACTCAAGCGGGGATGGCAAGTTTTTGCATACTACCGCCAAATGGATATCACTATTCACTGAATTGTTTCCACCGTGAGAGGTGGCTCAGAGCATCTACTGATGTTACTGCTGGGCTTCTGAGAGGAAGGTCCTAAGTTCGATTCGCGACGGTGGCAGGATTTTTCGACACTAGCTTTTGAGCTAGGTCGACTTCAGTCGCTGTCTGAAGGAGAATTCTAGCGGCCGGCTGCTCTGATCGCTAGATTTCCGTGGTTTCACCGATCAACACCAGGTGAATGCTGGATCAGTACTCTAATAAACGGGCCACTAACCCCGCGCCGTCTTTCCTTCCTCTTCCTTGTCCTATCCTCACCACTTCAAGACAAACTTACATTAACAGAAGAGTGCTGGAGGGAGACACCTGGTTACGGAAAACGCCGCTAGCCCACATTAGAGCGGTGCCGAATCTCGCCGTCCAGCTGGGGAAGAGCACCGCTACCTCCCGGGGAGAAAATCATCCATTACACTTACGGGACAAATGACCTTAGGAGTAGACCAGCGCAGAATCACTAATAATCAATCAACCTATCTGAATTGTTTTCGAAACCGCAAACTCCTGCGGTCATTAGCCGTGCTTGTGTAATGAATATTTGTACGTTATCTAGAAGTGTCTATTATTAACTAGCATTTTGTAGCACTTGTTAGTTGTGAGCCATCTTAGGCAAGAATGAATGTAGTGGTCGGAAGATTCGTTTAAAAATTTCATATCGTAATTTCAACGTCAATCCAATATGCGAAAATATCTGCAGAGAAGAAAGAGATTGCAACATGAGGGGGCCTCGAGAAGCCAGAACTTGCGGCGGGTGGATGGTTCCCGGAAAAAGTTGAGAGGTCGTGAACGGTGAGTCGCGGAAGTTCATGACATTTATGGCTAGCGCAGGAAAATGGATGGGCTGTGTGAGAAAATGAGATACAGCAGTTCGCACGCACACTTAGTTTAGCGACCATGGATCCATGATTCAAGGAATAATTAATATTCAGCCATTTAAGTTGAGCTAACCATTTAAGTTGTTTAAGTTCTCTTTTCAGATATAAATTTATATGCAAAATTATTTGCAATTTGTTTCGTATAGCCATCTTTATCCGTGACATAACAGAATTTTGTTAGTCTATATCCTTCATGTATAAGAAGTGAACTAAGTCCTCAAAAATACCGGAATGCAAATATATTGTATATTTTCTAAGGGGATCTGAATAGGTAAATGTTTGTAATTATGGTTACATCTATTATTAACCCGTAAAGGGACTTATTAAAGTAAATGTAATAAATTCATATAAGCCTAATCTATATTTATTTTCTTCAAATGTGGCAACTATACTGTTCTGGGTATTATATTTTGGAGGATCCTTGTGTGTTATTCGAAGATTTTATTCACACCAATACTTCTTTTGTTTATTAATGATGCAGTTTTGCTTATTATTCATTTTCTCTCAAACATTTGAAAACTGTTTTTAATGATCTTACATGAAACTATTTAAAGAGCAAACTGAACATGAAACAATTTAAAAATCTAATGCTAAAGAGCAGATAGTTTTAAAAACAAATCTTTTTCTTTAATGTTGAAGGAATGTAAGAGATTGAAAACTGAATTCAGTTATTGTCCGTTTCAAAAATTTAGAGGTTTTAAAATTGAACCTGTCTCTAATTATAAATGCAATTCTCTATTTGAGCAAAAAACTTAAACACTTTGGAGCCTTTTTTTAATATCCTTTTGGCTCAAAATACAATATTCATATTTGGCTTAAAATACAATATTCATATTTGGCTCAAAATACAACATAGTATTTCAATATCGGTACAATGTTGCCAATAAATATTCTTTCGGCAGTACCAATCAGAGGAAGTGCATTAAAGAGAAAATTTGGGTATGGTTTAGACGCTAGTGTTGTTCACTGAAAGGATGGGAGGGCGTTTCGAAAATGCTTTTTTCAGGAATCCACAAACATGGATTTTCGTCAAGATCTCGATATAACTTCGTCAATATTTGTTCGGGAAAGCATATCTTGTAGAAATGTATCTATCTTGCCACTTTTATGATCTTTTATAGGCATAGGTAGAGGCTATTGCTATTTTTACATTTAGGTGCATAGAGAGAAGGGGGGTGATGGTGAACAGAGTAAAAAGTGATGTGCAGGGAAGCGTTACACGAGAAAATGAGGAGAGGCAGGTTTTCACACGAAAAGGGAAAAGGACTATCTGCATAAAGCAGATGACAGGCGCGATCAGTAGACGTATTCGTGAAGATGGCAAATTACTGAAATAAAATGGGGACTTCTCAACACCATTCTAATATTTAATTAAGGATTTAGAAATTATGTGTATTAAGGGTACTACTGCAAAAGGAAACATGAAATTAGATGTATGTGTATGAGAAGAAAATTTGTGGCAAATTCTCGCCGTTTTAAATATTAATCTAATAATAATTGTGGCTTTTTCAGCTTGATGCTTTTCAGCTTTCAAGTGATGAGCACAGTATTAGATATAGAATAAATAATGGGAAATCAACAATTTCAATGATGATCAGAATATTATGTAGAAAGTAATATAAACATGAAGTATTTTTCGGCATGTCAACTTGACAATTTTTTAAACCTTTATCGAGATTGAGGTGACGTGGATCAGAAGTATGGACATTAAAATAAACAACAATCGAAATTATTACTGTCAGAAATATATCTTTTTAGAATATCGTCCAGATAACAAAAATAATACAAAATTGTTAATGTGGTTAGAATGGAAATGAACATGCTGAATACAATTTTAGACTATATTAAAATTAGACAATTCGACTGGTATGGCCGTTGAGAATAGTGGAAGAAAGTAAGTTAACTCAGATTGTTTTCTTACGGAGAAGAGAAAAAGAGGAGAACTCAGAACTATATGATTTGGGAAAATTGAAGACATTTTAAACGAAACAAAACTGAATAAGAAAAATTGCAGAGAGAGACAAATGAAGGAAGAAGATATCTTTTATCTTGTAAAAATATGTAAACAGTGATGTATTTATGAATAATAATAATAATAATAATAATAATAATAATAATAATAATAGTTGTTATTATTATTATTCATAATTAAAATCGTATTTTCTTACAGTGGAAACAGTGTATTTCTAACTTCCATTGAAAAAATAGTTTCTTGGTGCTCAAAAAAAGCTTCAGTAAATTGATAGTTCTTTTATTCTAAATCTGCCCCTTACAAATCGTTGTTCATTGTGTATCATTGATGTAGTTTAATTAATTCCAGTAAATGAAAGAGTTTGCTACACAGTTGAAACATTGTGCTCTATTTGCCTACTTTAAAGAATTTATTTAGTAAGAAGCTTATAGAATGCACATTAATGTCAAATTTAATTAACTACAAGAAAGGAAATATACGGGAGTATAACATAAAAATGCACATTCAAATTTAATTATTTTTATACAGATCGTAAACACATTTTTAAGAATTAGAACGTATGAAAAATTATGAAGTTTTTTACTAAAATATTCAGATACATTTTTATCTATAAAGTCTAGTGTTGTTTACAGAAATTCATTAAATTCAACCATACGCACATTAATTTTTTTGGATTGTTTTGGCATAGAAAATTTTTGAAGAGTTACCAACAGTATGACATGCACGTTTCGAAGTATAGTATAAATGTGATACAAGATTTTCATACGTGTCTCATTCATTTTCTGCGATATGTCATGACTAATACAACAAATATTTATTTATTATGAAGAATTGGAGAATTTTCAGAATTCACTTCTTGTATCGTTCGATGAAAAACGGGAAGAAAAATATTGCTCGTTGTTTGATCTCGCATTCGTGAATCCGAAAATAAATTGCCGGAGGAGAAATTGCTTCGAAAGAAATATTGTACCGCAATTCCGCCCTTCATCACGTTTCGAGATACAATAACAACACAAACAATGACAAGGAGCTCTAGACTCGCCCTTTATCAGTGTCGGGCCCCATTGTGTTTGCGGGGAAGTTTCTAGGGGCGGTGCGTAACTTTTTTCGTTGCTCGCCTGCCTGCCTGCCGCGCTTCGCCGCGTATTTCGACAGACTCTTTCTTAGCAGATGTTTCTCGCATGCAGTCGCAGTTAAGGCTCTTGCCTACCGTTTGAGA
Organism: Teleogryllus occipitalis; assembly: GCA_011170035.1. Classification (NCBI taxonomy): domain Eukaryota; kingdom Metazoa; phylum Arthropoda; class Insecta; order Orthoptera; family Gryllidae; genus Teleogryllus; species Teleogryllus occipitalis. Next base: position 142,469 of record BLKR01014876.1, read on the forward strand.
GTGCAGACGGTTAGTGGGGAAAATGTACGCTCTGAGCGCTCAAAGCATGTATGAAATGAACATTCTTAATAACTACTTACCGGGAGCGGTGGCTCAGTGCATCACCAACTGATTTCACTGCAGCGCCTCTGACCGGGACGTTTTAGGTGCGAGTCCCGACGGCGACACTAGCTTTTCAGGTCAATCCAATTCAGCTGCTGTCTGGAAGAGAATTCTAGCGGCCGGCTCTGCTCGGTAGTTTTCCGTGGTTTCTCCGATCTACACCAAGCGAATACTCGTACCAGAGCAGTACCGTAACAAACGGATCACAGACCGCGCGCGATATTTCTTTCCTCTTCCTTGTCCTATCCTCACCCTTTACACTCACACGCACTTACACTAACATGCACTACACTACCACATATTCTGGGAGACCGTTCGGGAGCTTAGAGCTTGTCCCGGCTGGGGCGGTGTCCCGGTGGTGGGAGAGTCCTGTTTAGGGGGAAACCCCGCTAGCCGACGGTAGGTCGGCGCCGGATCTCGCCATCCAAGGGAGGAAGATCACAATCATCTCCCGAGAAAAAACATGCACTACACTTACAGGACTTATAATCTCAGTAGTTGACTCGCCCGGAATTCCTAAGTCAACCAACCAACCAACCAAATCATGTTGAAACGTGTGATTGTACGTGGGGCTGTGTTATAAGAAACATTTAAATAATTATGTTCATTGCTTGGGAAATTTTGCAATATTCGAAATCCTCAGTAATCACTCAAAATTTTATCCTTCTAGTGATAATTTCTTTAGCATTATTTTGTACGCTTTTGAAAAATAAAGGAACATACGTGCATTATGTCACCACACAAATTCACGTGTCATTTATTCTGAAATTACATGGGAGGGACAACTATTTATATTTTCTCTGAAGAAAGAGCAAACTGTCTTCAGCAGATACAAAGCATTTGGTCTGGATTCTTTGCGTGCCACGTATTATTGGTTCTACCCATTAAAATATTGAAAAGTTGCTAGATTTACATTTTTATTTCAAGTACTTAATTTTTCTGAGTGTTTATAGGAGGGCGGGCATGAAGAATCTATTTCTGTCGTTTCTACTGTGTTCGTTTTGCTTGTCGTTTCGTACTGTTTTCTTTTCCCCCGTTGATCCACTAACCGGAGGTCGTTAAATACGATGAAAGAATACTTGCTAACGAGGTACTTCGCAATTATTGACAACGGAAGTCGTAAAAAATCGTTCTTTCAAATGCAGCAGATACTTAAGTGTTTATGCGGACGAACGTTTCGTCTACCTTTGTCATTAAAAGGTATATTGAAATGAGGAAAAATCTTTACCTGTATTGCTCTTCACTCCCAGATTTACAAATTATTATAAGTTAGCTTAGTTTTCGAGAAGTTTATTAATGAGAGACGACTTCTGCAATTAATAGTAGGATTGAAAATCAAAATGTTTCTCTAATTCATTATATTTGGTTTCTTTTCTATAATTACACTCGGAAGTTTAAACGCTTTACAATTACCCAGGGTTCACTCCAATGCGGGTTTCAAAGGTTATTCGCGCGTGTACTGTGTGGTTGACTCCAAAATGCTACCCATGCGCCACAGTAATGAAGCATTTGCGTTGAGAAACTGTCGGTTGATAGCAAGGCTTTGAGATGTGTGTAACTCTATGATGTTAGTCAACTATTTCAAAGTTCTGGGAGGGAATCAGGGTCCTCAGACAAAGGAACTCTGGGATATCTTCAGTTTGATTTCGTAGACGCGTTTCGGAAACCGATGTCCCTTGTCAAGATCCCAGGGACGGAAAGAGTGAGAGGGAGAGAGAGAGGAAGAGAAAGAGGGAGAGAGAGGGAGAGAGAGGGAGAGAGAGGGAGAGAGAGGGAGAGAGAGGGAGAGAGAGGGAGAGGGAGAAAGAGGGAGAGAGAGAGGGAGGGAGGGAGGAATAGAGACAGGGAAAGAGGGAGAGAGAGGGAGAAAGATGGAGGGAGAGGGAAGAAGATAAAGGGACAGGGAGAAGGAGATAGAAGCAGAGGGAGATACAGTACAGGATCAAGGAAGGGAGCAAGTAGCGACAAAACTCTTGTACTCAGTGTGTTGCGGATTACAACACAGCTGACTCCATGTGTCAGCAAGGCTACAAGGAAAAGGCTGTCTGCCAATATTTTCTGTTCGCGGGTTGCGATATGAAACCGTACTTTTTTTATTATATTCTTGATATGTAAATAATTCTTGTACTCGTATACAATATATAATTGCAGTGTACGTAAAGACTGTTCTTTATTTTTTCTTTGATTCTTTGATTCTATTTATTCTTTGATTTATTCTAAAACAAGAGAGTATTTTATTTGTGGTTTTTGAGCAGGGTGAGTGCTCAAGAGAAATGCAATTTAAAAACTTGTAATGTTATACAACGTACTTATTTATAATTGAAATCTGAGGTTGAAAACTTGATCGTATTAATTCTCGTTCTTTCTGGAAATATTCCTGAGACTGTAACCCTTCACGAATAAATCTCAAGTTCTTAAAAGTATGTTTATACACCAACAATTTTATTAGTAATTCGCTTAAAATTCAAAGTGTATTGCAAATTAAAATTCATTTAATATTTTTCGTAATGGATATAACATATTTTGGCACAGTTTATCCTTCGTTGGCTTTGGTACATTTTATCTTGAAGTATTGGAAAATAGTTATTACTTTCTTTGTCGTACATATAACATACTATGACTAAGACGTGATCTTGAAATACAGATTGGTAACTGTTAAATGCGTTTCACGAGATACTTAATATCACTTCAATCACTTCATTCTTACTTACTGTGCCCTATCGATACATAACTTATTGGGCAGATAAAACACAACACATTACTGAAACTAACTCTAGAATCAGATTAAGGCTAGGTAAGGAATATTTTTGCGATAATTTTTATTTCTTCATCAATAGACATCGCATTGTGTTAAGGAATACTATTCTAATGCCATAATAACATAAAATAAAATATAATGTTGGTAATGAATGCATAATGTATTCTAATACAGAACAAAAACAAGAACATTAAAGTTTATAGACCACTGGATACAAATGGTTCATTCTGGGTTCTCAATTATCTTTTATGGTTTCCTATTTTGCGCACTGCAATTTAACGTAACATAATTACTTTTTACGAAATTTGTACTGCAATTAACCACCTAAATCTCATTAACAAAGAATTTATTATCAACTAGTTACCCAGTAATACTAAAGTTTCCGGCGTATCGACAAGATCTCGCAAATGTTTTGCGTGCCACAAGAAACTTGAGAGCATTACCACGCAACATCAAGCAGGAACATGATATATCTGCCAAATTTCCGAGCCGAGTTGCTCCATTCTCGGCCATCCTTTACGTCATCCCCTTCATTTCTTCGTTGCCAGAAGCCTGCCTCCCCCCTCCCCCATCCCTGCCCTGAATCCCTTCGGCTGGGCCGGGGCGTGACTTTCACAATTACTCCATAAATACTCGTCATTAGTCCAGAGGTCGCCGCCTCCGCGTATGCAGAGCGGTTGGCGGCAGAAGAGAAAAAGGGGGGAGAGAAAGAGGCGAGGGAGATGGAGAGTGAGAGAGTGGATGGGGAGACGGGGGAGAACAATTTAAAGAACTCCAGTCCCCGGTCTCTTATCGGCAGTGAGAAACTATTTACGACCCTGAGGCGGCGGGGGCGGTGACGGGGGCGTTGGTGGGCCGGAAAGTGAAGTTGAGGGGTGGGTGGGGAGAGAAGGAAGGGAGAGGGAGGAAGCGTGTGGGGTGAAAGAGCTCTAAATTTCCTCCGAAGGGGTCGCGCCACTTTCTGGGGAAGTGGGCAGTTGGAGCTTGCTTAGAATGGGTGGTAGATCGATTGATTATCAATCCCCCTTTGCGATGCCGTAGAGATATGGAATTTCTTTGCCATTTCGATACTTTGGCCGGAAATCTTGTGTGATTCTATAAAAAAGAAACGGATGAAATAATTTTCCACATTCAAGAAAAGAATATTTTGCTTCGAAATTTCCCCAAATGAGTTCAAGAAATTTCCCCCTTGATTGTTCTTTAATAAATACCTGGAGTACAACTCTGGACACAACCTGGAGTACACTACATGGAAATATTTTTTAAATGACAATCAGGTATTAGAACTTGATCATGATTTCATTATGGTTGTGAGGTGTTTTATACATTTTGAATGAAATATTGATAGATGCAAGTCAATACACACATCCAACATTTATCTGGGCTTGGATTTCCCACTTGAAAAGGACAGCTATTTCAAATCAATTCAAACTATTTCTGGGTTATAATTTGAATATTCTGGTGATTCATTTAAAATGAACTCTTTTTTCTGAGGCGTTTCAACTAACAGCAGTGTTGCAAATAGTTCGATAGAAAAAAATTATCTCTTCTTTACATTTTGAAATTTATATATTGTACTTTCATTTGCAATTCTTCTTTTTTACATGTATTATGTAAGACCTCTCTCACCCACTATCTTTTCTTTTCCTTTATTCTTCTAATTTTAGTTTTAAAAGTATTTTTCAGACATTCTCCTACTTTTTTATCTATATTAGCTTTCTTGTCTCATAATTGTGGTCACTATATTTTCTCTAATACCTGATTCACTTCCTCCTTTTTTATACATTTCGTGATTGTTGATATTTTTTTACAATTTTCTCTCCCCGTTTTGCTTAAGTGCCTCCATCTCTTTCTCCCAGATTTGCTTCAGAGTTATGTTTTACTAACCCTTATTTCTTCTCATCCTCACTTTATTCCCTCTAAATTTCTCCCTATTTCTTACTTCACTATTCCCATTTTGTTGATCCTTCCTTCCACTTGTCTATTCATCTATAGACCACTTCTTTACTCTCTTATATTACTCTGAGGTTATCAACGCAGTCATCTGCAACCTCTCACTTCAGTTTCTGTGCTTCATTTTTAATGCCCTTCTCGTTTCATTTTTTCATTCCCTCCTAAAGCTTCCTCTTTAGTGCTGTCCCATCTAAATAAACAATTTTCCTTTCATATATCATACTTCCGTACGTTTATTTTACTTCTCATATCTTTAATATTTTTATCACTTCCTATGATTTGTTGTATTCATCTCATTTCCTCTCATGCATTTTACTCTAGCGCTGCTTCGTCTGTGCTGCATTTTCGCCTTATTAGATGTTTCTCTTTCTTCTTTCTCTACTTGTCTATGTTTACCATTCTATTCATGATCAAGCTCGTTTCATTGTTATTCCCTTTGCAACCTTGTTTGCCTCATGACCTCGTTTCTCTCTTACTGATTACTCTAAGCTACAGCGCCATCTTACGAGATTTCTTATGAGATTCTTCTTCTTTCTTTTCATGTATTTCTCTACAAGCCCTCGTCACATTTTCATTTTCAATGAAACATCATCTTAACTCCATTATGTATTTCTTATTTGCCTCTCAATGTTCCTGCACCTCATTCATGTTAACGTAACGTCAACTTCCACATCATTGTCACCTGTGTACCATGCACTCGCGCTCCTAATGTCATTCCCTTTCTTCTTCTTCTTCTTCTTCTTCTTCTTCTTCTTCTTCTTCTTCTTCTACTTCACTTTTGGTCCCCACTACTCATATTTATCTTCATCTCAGCACTGACCTTCTTGTTACGTTCTGTACATCATCATCTTCTCTTTTTATTTTCTCCTCTCTTGTTGCTCCTGCGTTTCACTCACTTCATCTTCATCTCAACTTACACCTCATTTCCTCATTTTATGCATCATTATCTGGTTTCGTTTCCTTTTCTAAGTTTTTCTTCTCCTCTTGGTGCCCCTCAATTTTACACACCTCATTTTGAGCTCAACTCTCACCTCATATGACATTCTATGCATCATCGTCTTGTCTTCATTTCCTCCTCCTCGTTCTTCTTCTACATCTTCTCTTTTCTCTATTTATACATTTCATTCCCCTCATACTCACCTCAACCCTTAGCTCGTGACATTCTACACATCGTCTTCTTCTCATTTTCTCCTCCTCATTCTCATTCTTCTCCTTGCCGTCTCACTTTTCCAGCATCTCTCTCGTGATGTGGGAGGGTCTGGCGACTGTCGGGGCCCCTGTGGCGATAGGGGGAAGCTGAGGAGGTCGTGGCGCCCGCAACACCCGACGCTGCCCCTCCCTCCCCTCCCGCCCTTCGCCCCACCCTCGCCTTCGCCCTCGCCGCCGCGAAACTATTTACGAGGCAAGTTGGGCAGCGGCGCGCGTCTTGCGGGCGGGCGATCAGCTGCGCCGCAGCCGCCCCGTCATCGCCCCAACCGCCCGCGCTGGAATCCTCCCCCGTCCCCCGCTCACCCGCGCCACGCCCCTCCTCCTCCCCCCAACCGCCCGCGCAGCGCAAGCCGAGGAATGCCCTGGCGGAATCTAGCGCTACTCTGCGTCTACAGGCAGTAGCAGAATAAATGTTACAAACTTCTACACCATATAGGTCAAGGAAGATAATGACTTTGAACCATCGAATGTGATAGGCCAATGGTGTCAAAATGTAACTAACGTCTAGGGCATGTAAGACGGTTTGTAGATAAAGACTGTGCAAATGAATGTAACAGTTAATGTTAATTAATACATGTAAAACGGTTGAAGATAAATGCTATGCAAATGAATGTTAGTTAATACATGTAACACAGTTGAAGGTAAAGATTGTGTAAATAAATGTAATAGACCAGGTGTCTCATAATAAATGTTAGAAACTTCTAGTGCAAGTAGACAGGTCCAACAGGATTACTTTTGGGCAAGGGGAAGGAAGCTACACATGTCATAATTTCAGCTGCTTGGCAAGCAATTTAATATGCACAAGTAACTATAACATCTTCGAGTACATCAGAACGTGACCTTTTGTACACTCTTGCACGATTGCTTACCAATCACGGACAATTGTCAAATACTTTAACTTGTTTTTTTAAAATCTCTTTATTGGCAAAAAGGTAAATTAAAATTTGATGCAAAATTAATATGTGACAAAGAATATGCTTAGTTATTTCTTGATGATTTTATATTAACGATATTTTAATGAGATTAAAGAAAGAAGAGAAAAATCACCGCTGTGATGGAACGACACTGAAAGCACTTGCACAAACGTTAATTAGTTTTGGTAATATTTGTTGAAGAGCTATTGACATCGAATAATCATGTGATAATTCTAAAATGTTCAATTTCCGGCTCTTCACACAAGACTGAAAAAAGACGGTAAAGGTATGAAAAAGTATAACACATAACTCTATGTCATTTCTCTGATATAACTATTTTATTTCGTTTTCCTTCAAAATAGCGTCTTTAATCCTGATTTTCGTTAACATGAAATTATAATAGGTAATTAGAATGTGAACAGAAAATAAAAGACACACTGACCGTTGAAAATGTATCTCATTTTACAAGTACATTGTGCGCGGAGAATAAAGTATAGACCACGTATGACACCGTCCATGAAATGTGAGAAGGCCATACATTTTTATAGGACACCTTTATACGTGTTGTCGAAAGAATCACCCATTGCCGTTAGGTTCACACTCAACTACCATTAACACACCTGCCATGTCCCGTAAAATATATCGTAATATATTCACAAGCACTCATTCAAGGAAACATTGCAAGGCTCATTGTAGTAAACTATGTGATAGTGTCGGTGTGACAAAAAAGCAGACCAATTAAAAGAATTATTGCAGCACCTCACTCTACATCACCACGGTCGTTATTTATTCAGTCTATAAATCGAGTGAATATACCCGTGAAAGCGCGAACTTTAATTTCGGAGAACGCATGCCCGTAACTCTGGGGAGATACTGCACGATGAGACGAAAATATTCACCGTTCATTGGCTCAAATGTAGCGCGATGCGACAACATGGATGTGAACTGGTTGCGTAAATAAAGCCGGCCGCGATTGGAGAGGTGAATCTAGTCGGCGTTGCAGTCACTTTTCTTTTAGGATTTTTATTTGCTTACGTTTAATGAATTGGAATTTTTAACTATACTTGGACTAGAAGAACTTGTTGGAGGAACTTCAAGGTATTGTCGTTCGTAACGTTAACTTCGCCGGTGTACAATTTGTTAATAATATGCAACATGCAATATGTTGTACAATATGCAATGTAATAGAACAATGTGATTTAAATTATTTTATTACGAAGGGAATAATAATAATAATAATAATAATAATAATAATAATAATAATAAATATAATAATAATAATAATAATAATAATAATAATAATAATAATAATAATAAATATATATAATAATAAATATAATTATAATAATAATAAATATATATAATAATAAATATAATAATAATAATAGAATAGAAAAGAATAGAATAGAATAGAATATTCATTTTCATCAAATTTGTTGTGGATCCTGATAAGTCGACTGACTTAACATCAGGTGCCCATAATTACATAAATGGTACAGTATTTTTTTTTACATTTATAGCATTGACATACCATAATTTTACAGTAACATTGACACAATCAGTGCAAGATTTGATTAAATAACAAAAGAAGAAAAAACTTTGATTTTATCTTTTTAACAAATATTTAAGGTTTTGCTCTATGTCTGTATTGTTACTATTTCTTTAATAATATAATACATATAATTAATATAATAATAGTAATAATAATAATAATAATAATAATAATAATAATAATAATAATAATAAATTAAAACTGACAAAGTAACAGTAATAAACGTCAGCATTTTATAATAATTTTCCCGAAGTAACATGTTTTTGTTATTATAATTCACTAACTAAAACTATATCATTCATTTGCCATACGTAGGTTTTCCAACCCTTCCCAACGGAAGGTGTTTGAAGCATATAACCTATTTAAAGTTGGTTGTAATTTTTGGATTTATTATTAAATATTTCTCAAATCTAATAATATTTCCTTAATTGATGATAAAATTTATGTGTTGTTAAACGTCCAATTAGAATTACTACTGGTCACAAATTCAACAACAATTTGAATATTTTCTCGAAAGAAATTTGCTGGAAGTACAATTAACACTTTCCGTACGTTGGAGTTTATTTGTGACGCAGTTCTCACTTGATATAAATGAAAACACCACACTAGAAATTAAATAGTCCAATATTGCTTTTAATATTTTTTGTCACTGTTACAGTGTACATGATAGAAAACAGACTATCATCTTGATGATAAAGTGTAGTTTTAAGGCTGATTACTTTTACAAATGTAACTTAGTACACAAGTGTTAATTACAGACCTGAAGAAGATGCAAAATCAGAGGTAACTAAGGTGTGAAAAAATATAATTTCTATAACATGCGTATTTAAGAGTTCACACAATGCGGAATATACCATTACAATACTATCAAAATATAGTGTAATTTTTTAGGCCAACTTTGTCATTTAGCGATCACTCTGATTGTTTTAACTCCAGGGGAAACTATAGGAAGAACTGTAGGAAGAATAAGAACACACACAGACATCCACATCCGAAGCGAGTTTCGAACTCGCGACCTTAGCCCCCCTCCGCCAGGCAGGTACGGCCCTTTAGCCATAGCGACCTCAGCTATCCAGGCGGGCATAGTATTCTTTGCAGTCTAATAATAATAATAATAATAATAATAATAATAATAATAATAATAATAATAATAATAATAATAATAATAATAACAATAATAATAATAATAATAATAATAATAATAATAATAATAATAATAATAATAATAATATCCAAAAAAGTAATTCATAGACGAAAATGATTTGAGTCGCAGTAAATCTGCAGCGATATGATTCGCTGCTTATTTTTACGAGCCTAGAGAGCACTGAGTCGTGGGCCAAGTGGCAATTTAGCCCGCAAAGAATCTCCGCCCCTGCGCCCCTGCATATGCCCACTCGCGGTGCTGGGGGGGGGCGCTCTTCTTTGCGGCAAAAAGGCACCGGTGGGCACGGGTGGGCACGGACGAGCGGAATAAAAGGGCTTCCGTCTTCTGACGAAGCGAGCGTGGCGCCGCAACGCGGACGATGGGCGGATTAATTACACAGCCACGAGCCGCCAGCACTCTTTATTCTCTGTCGTCTCCACTCTCCTTCCCTGCTGTGTTATACTTTGAAACATCCTTCATTTTCATGCGTTTCCACCATCCTCTTGCTTTTTTCATATCTTATTTCCCGATAATACCCGAATATTTACCGACACCCTCTATATTTTCATGCACTGTTTACTTCGCGTATTACAACTACAGGTGTTGTTTAGGGCCAAATAAAGGCTTATTTATTTCATAACTTTACTTCCATATTCTTTTCTACGGACATCTTTTAACCGTCTTTCCTAATCCCTTTTTTCATCTTTGACCACTATTTTTGCCTATCTTCCTCACATTTTCTTCTGTTTCCTTCTTTGCGATATTACTTTTAAATGTGTCATTATCGTACTTCTATATCAGCCTTTCCAATTTTTTTTCCTTTTATTTCTTTCTTATGCTCATTCTATATTCTCCTCTTGAACTTTCTGTTCCCAACCTTCACTCGTTCTCCCGCTTTATTAAATATCCTACTCCCTTTTCCTCATCCAAAGAAATAATCTTTTCAGGGTGCAATTTATTTCTAATTAATTTGAAGTCTTCCCCCTCTTTCCCTTACATTCGAACTTTATTGAATTATCGTACTCCCTGATCCTCCTCACCAAGCATCTATCCATCTGCCACTTACCTTCTTTCTTCCTTATCGGACTTCTCTAGCTCCCATTCATGTTTTCCTGAAACTTTCACTCGTGTTCTTTTCCCCTATAAATCTGAATTATTTCCCATCTCTACATGATTATTACATACTCTTTTCCTTCTTTAGTATGTACTCTACTGTTCTTCACTAAACATTTCCTTTCTTCATCTATCCTTTCGTTCCTCCTTACTTTCCTCGCATATTCTCTCTTTCCCACCCTCTACCCCTTTCTCCTTCTCTCCCACTTCCCACACTCTTTCCTCTATTCTTTTATTCGCTATCACCTTCCCCCTCTTTCCCCTTGGACAAACCAGCGCGGCAGAGCAGACAAAAGGACGGCCTTATTCATGTTCGTTTCTCAGGACGCGAGTTGACTTTCGGCTCGCTTTCCCCGACAGCCCTTTATGAAATCCGCGCCGTGTGTACTTCTCGCAGATCCTCCGCCGCATGTGCGCCGGCTGATGCTGATTTTTTGGCGACATATTTATTTGGTGTGAACGAACGTAGCACTCTAGAGTCTGGCTCGTCGGAAATGACTGGGACTGGATCCCTTACGTATTAACGAATGTTTAGGATAAGCAAGAATAATTTTATTAGTATTATATCTAGAGACATAAATGAGTAATAGTTAAGTAAATACTTTATCTGTAAACGCCACGATGACTCAAAACTAAGTAATTGTTTCGATTATACAAGCAACAGTAATTCGAGACAGGCTGGGTAGAGCGATATAATCTTGTCTGTATCATGAACTTGAGGCCTGGGCAGAATTTGGCTTCCAGAAATTGTTCTCCTCTCAATTTAAAAAAAAATATAACTGAGTTATTCAAACCAATGTAACACTGTATAGTAATTAACGTATTAATTTAACAAATTAGTCGTAGATTTCATAATTTTTAAAACTGTATTCAGCAGTTCAGTAGTAGTGTTTAATGTCACAAAAGCTTTTATTTCTCTCTCTTTCCTAAAACGTGCACTGATTCGGTCTTAGATTATACGGACTTTTGGATTACTGAAGTTAGAATTAGAAATTCATTATTCTACTTTGACCGAGAGTACTATTTTTGGTGAGATATTTGATGAGTTGGTGAAATAGTTGTGAGACATGCCTTTGTGTGATATTAATTGTGTGTAAAAAACGGTGTACCCTTTTTGTTTGAAATTATTATTAGTAGAAAAGAGAAAATGTGTGTGACTCGCTTGTAGCTTTTTCATTCGAAGGTTGATGAAATGGGCAATTTTTATTCTACAGTTTGTATTTGCCTTTGCAATGACCCATTCATGATCGAATTTCGCTATTATTAAATCCAGATGGTTCCCCAGATGCTGAACAAACACCATAAATTTGACAACCCCTCCAGGAATCGAACCTGATGTTATTGTGTTAGCAATGTGCTAACCGATGTCCAACTTGCCCCAGTGTTTAATATTAATGTTGAATCGTTTATTCACCGATGATGTCGGATAAAACATTTGTATCATAAATCTTCAGATCGATTATCCTTGTACTGTAATTACGCTGGATTAATACTTTATGTCATCCTTCACTGATATTGAGTTAATGTTCAATTTTAATGGTTTTAATGATTTGTAGAGTACTTAATTTTTGTTATCTTCAACCTGTATATTACTACTGCAAAATATTTTGAGTAACTCGTCAATTTGATAATTACAGACGATGGTAATATTCACAATTTAACACAGCTCATTATTTAATGAAGCTTTGTGTCCTATATATGTGATTTTTAGTATTTTTCAAATAATGTTTACTTCGTTAATGCTCTTTCTTAAACAAATTAGTCAATGAGTCTTCTACCTGCAAAGCGCGGTTTGTGATTTGCATTCGAGACATCATTCAGATCCATAACAAAAAATAAAATTTTTTGAAAATACTTTTGTTCGGGTTCAGTCCTATTGTTGGTCTTGGCTTTCGGTTAAATGAGTATCCATTTTTTTATATCAAGGACACAGAAAACCTGTACTATAACTGCATTGCTTGATCGAGAACGTAGTATACTACATGTAGGAGCAAGATAAATTCATCTTTCCGGTATCATGGACTCACAAAACGAGATGCTCTTTGAAAAATCGTCTCTTTTTGGTGGATCATAACATTATTTCCTGTTCATTATGCAGTACTGTACACGAAAATGTAAAAGGCTTTCGCAGGGGCAAACACGTTACATCACCACGTATTGATACACGATCGCGTCGAACTAAGATTATTCTTCCATCGACCTCCGTGCTGCCCGACCGAGGGAGAGGAGAGAAGGGAATATCTTTGCAAAGAGCGGGCAACGCAGCACAGTTTTTAATAACGACCACACAAGGGAGCGGGGCGAGCTCTCTATTCAGAGATACGAAAACTCATAAAGCAGGCGCGTTTCGTTCACGGGCTTGCACAACGCCCCGCCCGCCCGTCCTGCAAGTCAAGCAACTTTTAAAATATTCTCCGTCAAATTCCGCTTGCGAAAATTAAAGCTATCTGCCCGCTCGGTTTGCTTCAGGGGTGCTTCTTGAATATATTGTGAGAGAAGGACCTTTACGACCGAATCTTCTTTGAATCCGAATAGTGAAATATGCAGTAGTGAAGAGGGAACGATATCATAGATTTTCAGAATGAGAATAAAAGTAATTTAAATTTGGTTGGGATTTTAGTATTTTTGTCGTGGCCTTAGTTTTGTTATAAAATAAGGCATCAGCATTTCGTTCCTCAAGATTTTAATGTCACCCATCCGTTTTACTTTCTACAGCAATTCCTTTTTCATAGTAGTGAGGGAGGCCTTTACACGATCCCTTGAATTTTTAATCATCCTCCAGTTTGAATTGTGTGAAAAAAGTTAATTTTAAAATAATTGGTGCAAGGAGAAAACGTGGATTTGTGCAGTATTTGATGTTCTCGTTTCATTTGATAGTTACAAAACGAATAAATTTAAAATTGTCGTTGAAATGATCACTTCTTCTACAGAATTTTGTTGTAAGTCTAATTTCAAAGACTATCAACATCTTTCTTGTACACACGTTAGTTGTCTGGTTATCAGCGTTAGGCCTTGAATATAGCAGAATAGGAAAGGTTTTGGAACCTGGCGCATATCACATCACTTTTGAGTTGAAATCCTGAAAGGTGTTTTGGCGAGAGCTCCGCACCCCTTGGTAGCTCTTTTGTAGTCCACGATGTAAAAGACGATATACAGAGGTTCAGAGCTTCCTTACTAGATACTCGTGGGAACATTATCCATAATAGAGTAAACATTGGGAAGTCTTTGCAATTTCCTATCATTCTAGGACACAAAATTAAAGAATACTAGTGAAGAAATACTAGTTGGTTGGTTGTTAGTGATTCCGGGAGCGTCAACTACTCTTTCACTATTCCCGTAAGCGTAGTGCATGATTTCCCTTGAGAGGTTGCGGTGTTCTTCCCCCGTTGGAGGGCTGTCCTACCGTCTGCTAGCGGGGATTTCCTCAACCAGGTATCTCCCACCAGTGGGGCACCGCCTCACTCAGGACACGTTTGACGCTCCCGACCGTGTCCCGTCATGCGTGGTAGTGTAGTGCATGTTAGTGTAAGTATTTGTGTAAGGGGTGAGGATAGAACAATAATCGCGCGCGGTTGCTAGATTCTCCTCCAGACAGCGGCTGAATTCGACCTAGCTGTCAAGCTAGTGTTGAAAACTGCCACCGCCGGGACGCGAACCTAGGACCTCCCGTTCAGAGGGTCTGCAGTGACATCATCTGATGCCCTGAGCCAACTCTTCCGGTACCGGTCAATGGGAGTTCATGAGAATAAGATAACAACCCATCAGTCACTTGTTGAAGATTTTAAAGCTCCCACAAAATATTTTTTTATTTAATAGGTAATTATTACAGGCAAAGTAAAAATCTTGATGCAATGTGGCTAGGCCGAAGGCCTTTAAGCCATTACAATACCTACGCAATACATTACAATACCTCGCACAAAATAAGTGGAGGAATGCGCCTGAAATTTTGCAGTAGGGTTATTGACGGAGAAATGATCGTAAAAATAGTTTGCAAACAAAAACTGCATATCATAGACAATTTGGAACGCACTAACAGTAAAATTATCCGATCGTAGTCAAAAATTAAATGTGCGGATATTACAGTCACATCATTGTAGATAATGAAGTTATAGATGGTGATGACCAGTTGCTACCATGCGAAACTATTAAAAAAGTGACCCAACAATACTACTTCTTGATAAATAGCAATTGTTGCTGAGTTTTCGGGGATTATTGCTTAAACTAGTATTTTTTTATTATGGCTTGAGATTTATTTTTCGTGATTTTAAAACAGTGCGTTCTACAATGAAAAGTGGTACTGTGGCCGTAAAGGAAGATTTTACCAGCGAAATCTCTTCAAAGAACCTTCTTAAAAATTACTCCCTACATTGTCAGTCGACCAAGGAGCAAATAAAATAACCAGTTTAGAGCCTTAACTTTGAAATACCTTGTGTCACTACTTGTACGGTATGGGGCAATTTCATGTGCGGAGTTTTATTGAGAGTTTTAAGGAAGATTTTTGGAAGGTGGTTCCTAAAAAACAGAACAAGAGGACATCTGAAAACGCCGATAGAAATCATTGATGTGATAGCATCGGAAACAGATACGAGTATGTCAACAGTGTACAAGACAGAAGACCCAGGATGCATACGTCCGTCATATTCCAAAGTGCATTGCAGTGTTTGAAGTAGATCTACAAGCAGTGCGGAAGTAGAAAAGCAACAGTCACCAGTCATCGCAGCTGAAGAACGGGAAGGCGTATCCCGGTCGGTCCTTCTACTTCAATTCCGTAGTGCATTGCAGTGTTTGAAGTAGATCTGCAAGCAGTGCGGAAGTGAGGTGGAAGCGGCTTCACTCTCATCGCTGCTGCGCCGTCTTCTGTCAAGAGTTGTCGTCCAGAAGAACGCGAAACGCAGAACTACCGGCGAAGAACTCGAAACCCAAGCATGATGCAACTATCGATAAGAAGACAAGAAGATGACTTGCAAGAAAAACAATTCACTTTTATTTTTTGGCATTTAAATTATTTATGTATTTTAATTCTGTTGTATAGGTACATTTTGTGGCAATGAACCTGAATCTTAACAAATGACGTGTCCAAGAGAAGAAAAGTTTTATTAAGAGGATATTTCTTTCACTTGATAAATAATAATATTTGTTGAAAACACGCGCCTTAGTTAGATAGACGGAAAAATAATCTCAGAATATACGTGCCGCTTAACGGGTCTAAGTATCGAATAATTTGGGACTTTCTATTACATTCTTGAGCGTTCGGATTTTGTGTTTATCCCCAATCCGTGCTAAAGTTGAGATGTGCAGTAGACATCGGGCCAGGAATTTGTGTTCATGACTAATGTAACGGGGTAATGATGGGAGACGGCTACGCTGTATGTCGTACCGAAAACATTCACTTTCTGGATGATCGTCAGGCTTCCTCACCGCACAAAGAAATTCATTTACATTTCTGGTAGGAAGACTCACAAGAAAACCATTATAAACAATTACTAACTCAGCCAGAACAAACTTGTGGGTGATTAAAATTCCAAGCTCGCATTAAAATACCCGATGTTTTTTGAACAGCGATAGAGTAAAATAGGTGGCTTTACTGCGTATTCGCAGTATCTCTTTTCTCGTGTGTTTCGCTCGAGCCGTCGAGTGCACAGAAATCTCAGACGAACTCGACCTGGAATTCAGAGACGAGCAGTCTTTTGAATTTTATTAAAACTCGTTTTGCTAATATTATTTTTTCCTCCGCGCCGTTATGGTGGAAAGGGAGGAGGTTGCGACACGAGAGATTTCTCATATGGATGCGCTAGTAGTATTTTAAAAATGTACGTTCCAGGTTCGTCTTTTCCTTAACAAGTGGTGAACAAATTTTTCATGGTGCATTCAGTGTATTGTTGTCGCTGTGCAGGATTCAGTCGGCACTCTTCGACAATCTAATGTTATCTTTTAACAATAAAAATATATGACGCTGAAAATTAGTATTTAGAGGGGAAAAATGTTCAATGATGTTTATAAATCGTTGAAATCGAAGGACAAAATTTTGAAAAAATTAAGTTGAATCGTTGAAATCGAAGGACAAAATTTTGAAAAAATCAAATTTATATTCTTGGAATGATGAGTTTGATGGAATGGGGTTTTAGCTACACTTTCATTTGTTTCAGAGGCATATGCGCTGTGTCATGAAGAAAATGCTGTTTTTTTTTTGGTGTAGAATGATGCACGTAAAAGTAGTAATGTCTTTTTATTCAATAAATGAGCAACTATAATCAAATAAGATGAAACTTTCCAGTACATGAATTCCCAAAGTATGATGTGCAATTTGTGAAGATTTTAAGGTTTTAAATATCAGTTACAAAAGAAAGGCAAATACTGCATATTTTAACAATACATATCTCAGGAGCGTTTGAATAATCTTGTCCTTTGACTGCTAAGTGTGCATTTACGTCCGTCCGGAGCCGTGTTCCGAGTGCTATGACGTGTTCGTCCGTCCGGGACTGTAGTACTCCCATTTTTATGGACGTACATGTACGTTGTCAGTGATATTTGCTTACTTTCATTTTAACAAGATTGCATATTATGCTTCTGTGACTGGGATGACATCTGGGTTTGGAAATTTAGGTTGTAAGACTTATTTCAATTACCAATAGACAGAGCTATGGTACTTTTTTCTCGGTTCTGGGCAGCACCCGCCCCTGACGGCACCGCGCTCTCATCCAATCGTGAGCTTCATTACAACTTAATTTTTTGTACTTACTGTTTGGCTTCCGATTGAATGACAATGTTCCCCTCTTTTTTCAGTTCACGACCTTGAAGGGACACTATATTTAAATCGGAGTATAAATGCTCAGCCTATCAGGCCACACCCCCGGCCGATCCGACTACTCAATGCAGCGGACATGCCAGCAGTGTGCAGCGATTAGCAGTCAAGTGGCTGGGTATCTAATCCCCTAAGACTCACATCAATGAAAGTGTTGAGGTGGTGGTTGTGTAGGAACTGAATACGTTAGACAATTGAAAGTAAATAGTAGTTAGGACAATGATTGATCTTTAACATTTGCGTCAAAGTACATTTTCTCTCAAGACTGTCAAACTGAAAGAAGTTTCGGTTCTGGCAAATAAATACGAGTTGGACCATAAAACATGGAAACAGAACGACATGCAAGACTGGGAGCTCAGGTTACTGAAGGAGTATTTAAAATTCCAAGAGTATGGTGATGGCAAAGTTCACAAATTGTTGGAAGACATATGAGAGCAATACTCATGTTTAATTGTGCATTGATGGAACATATCAGTAATGGTATATCGTGGTTGCAGTGTTGTTATGAAGTGTTGTTGTATGAATTCTCATGATGTTTCCATATTTTTGTAATAATAAGAAATTAAATCCCCCTTGAACATTGGGTCGCTAACATCATACAAATTTCCACACGATTTGGTAGAAAAAGGAGAAACATTTATTACTGCATTGTGATATACTGACGTGATATTTTCCAGCTTACAATGTCCAAAGACGTGGTAACATACACTTAATAATTAGACTTTCAATTGACATCACAGACCGAAGAAGAAAATTTCCAAACTCTTTTCTTCACTTTCACAACTTTTACTAAAACATAAACTGCCTTCCTCTTGCACAAAATCACACGTATTTTCTTGAAACCATATTTGAAATATCGATTTTTCAGTGTTATTTATCAAGAGCAAAGTTCTTTTTCCTGCACACACTACCTAAACGCTATATACAAAGGAATGTTTATTGTGGCGCTTCATATAAACCTAATCATGTATTGTAATCGCTCAAAGAATTAGTCCATATGTTCTACATAGTTGAATTGCGTCAAGGTTTTTCAATCAATTTTACTACTAAAACGTGCTTAATTAAATTTAAATGTTCAATTTTTCATATGTAGTTGAATATACACCCAAAAATACTCGTACTTTTGTAGAAAACGAAAATTGTCGAGATATACGTTTGTGAAGAATATTATACTGCTCTAGTTATTCATTTATTTATAGTTATAAATCAAATTTTTATATAAATTGTTCACTGAACCTAAGCTGGTAAAATTCGTATAAGAATTGCAAGGTCAACATTAGACTAAGTTCTTTTTCGTAGTAATTGACGAATTTAAACAATGAAGTCTGTACGCAAAAATTTTACTAGCGGTATTTTGCCACCAGCTTGACGCTGTGTTGTTCCTGCGCTAACAAACGGACTGACATAACTACACATTCATAAAAAGTGTATCGCACGCATTATTTGCACAAGAGCAAACAAAAGAATGCGCCGAGTCTCTTCGTGGCAATCCAACAGCCAGCGAGATTTCCATTGTTGCCCCACCCACGCTACCACCGACGCGTAAACAGCAGAAGAGCGCCCAGAGAAGCTAATAGGACGGCGATTATGCCGTTGTACAAACAGAGACTCATGTCAACACCGAAGACAGACGTGTATGAATTCACGTTCGCAAATAACGCTAGCACTGTACCAGCGTCAACAGATAAGCACGTAAATAATGTGTTTGAGGCCGGTTCCAAGGTATTTGAAATGTTGACCTCAGGGTGAAAGGGTGTGGGGAATCTAGTTGTGCTTATCCTAGACCAGTGGGTGCACTGTAATATGAAAAAGGATTTCTAGTTCGTGGTATGTTTGTATTTCATTTTTTATTAAAATAATAATATAATTGACGTAATTCCGAATAACAACTCTTTTAGATTTTTTTTCAGGAGCACAAATTTGCACATGATACAGTACCAATGCGGAAAGCGTAAGAAAATACTAAATTTTTAAAACGTAGAAAACAAATCTGATATACATTGATACACAGGAAGTTACAAATGTAATGATAATGCAAATATTACAGTTGTACTAAACTAATACAATTGAGATTGTTTGAAATCATCGAAACGTTATTAAGTGCGGTACCATTGCAATATGTTTTAGCAACAACAGTGGGAAAAGGTTAAATTTCGGTTATAAGTCGCTGGATCGCAATATAGATGTGAGAGTTTACTAGAAATCTGTACGGTAGACCACAGTTCCGAAAGTAAACGACGTCGGTAGCCGAAATGCTTAACCAAGCTCCACAAAGTCACGGAAATTAAGCAGTTCACTTTTGGTAAATTTTTGAAATGAAAATATGAAAATAATTTGGAAACACTGCTTTCATTTGGAGATACTACTTAGAGTGAAATATAAACTGACTTTCACTTAGAAAGGATGAAAGACTGCTTGGTAACATGATACAAACACATCAGTAGCCTCGTTCAAGTAAATAACATGGCAATGCCACGATCTCTTTATGATCCTGTTGAATCGCCCCTGCCTGGAGGCGCCATTTGTTTGAGCGAGTCTTCAGGCCGTGGGATCGTGGGCTAAAGCGGCCCTCGTCGCGTCTGATCACGTGCCCGGGCGCAGGCGATAAAAGAAGGCAGCCGCGCGTTGCGGTGCGTGGAAACGGCTCTCTTCGGCGCCTCCCGGGCAAACGGTGCATTGGAGATGCCTCCGCCCGCCACACCCCGCCCCGCCCCGCGCCACTATGCCCCCCCAAACCCTGCCACCTCTCGTTACACCCGGCCAGGCAACAGCACGCCACGCAAGACAAAACCCTGCCACGCCACGCCTCCCATGCCATGCCTCACCACGCCTTGTCCTCACCATGCCTCGCTATGCCTCGCCACGCTGCGTCACTCCGCGCTATGATGCGCCAGGCCAATCCGCGTCACGCCACGCCACTCCGTGTCACGCCACACCACACCCCGCCACACCCCGACACCCACACCCAGCCACATCCCGACACACCCAGCCACACCCAGCCACACCCAGCCACACCCAGCCACACCCCGACACACCCCGACACACCCCGACACACCCCGACACACCCCACGACACACCCCACACCCCGACACACCCCGACACACCCTGACACACCCTGACACACCCCGACACACACACCCCAGACACACCCCGACACACCCCGACACACCCCTGACACACCCCGACACACCCCGACACACCCCGACACACCCCGACACCCCGACCACCTCGACACACCCCGACACACCCCGACACACCCCGACACACCCCGACACACCCCGACACACCCCGACACACCCCGACACACCCCGCGATGCCCCGCCATACCCCACCACACCTCGCCACGCCTCGCGCCACTCTAACCCGCCCCAACCCGCCAATCATCGTCTCTCCCGGCTAAGGTACTCTCCGCCACGCAACACAACATCCCATTACACGATGCCTAACACGCAATGCCACGCCACGCCCCGCCACATCTCGCCACCTCTCGCCACGTCATGCCACACCGCGCCACTTTTCAATACGCCATGCCTCATCCACCAAGCCGCGTCACACCACATCTCGCCATGCCTCTCCATGCCATTGTTACTTGTCGCATAACGCCTCGCTGTGCCATTCTGCGCCACGCCAAGCCACCATGCCTCGCCACGCCGCGCCACGCTTCGCCACTTCGGATCACGTCGCGCCATGGAACGCCGCCCCACGCTAAGCCGAACAGTCCAAAAAAATTAATAGTCCTAAAATATTTTATCTTAGCATGCCACACCGCACCCTGGCAAGCTACGCTATGCGCGTCCACGCCACTAGCTTTTCAGCTAGGTCGAATTCAGTCGCTGTCTGGAGGAGCATTCTCGCGGCTGACTGCTTTGACCGGTAGTTTTCCGTGGTTTCTCCGATCAACACCAGGTGAATGCTAGAGCAGTACCCTACCAAACGGGCCACGGACCGCGCGCGATCTGTCCTTCCTCTTCCTTGTCCTAACCTCTCCCCTTATACACATACACTAACATGCACTACACTACCACATATTCCAGGAGACCGGTCGGGAGCTTAGAGCTTGTCCCGGTTGGGGCGGTGCCCCGCTGGTGGGAGAGTCCTGGTTAGGGGGAAACCCCACTAGCCGACGGTAGGTCGGCGCCGGATCTCGCCATCCAGCGGGGCAAGATCATCGCCATTTCCCGAGGGAAAACATGCACCACACTTACGGGACTAATGACCAAAGTAGTTGACGCGCCCGGAAACACGAAAAAATCAATCAATCAATCTTTCTACCCCCATCCCGCTGTGCTCACTCCTTCCTCGCCCTCCTCGTTCTGTTCTGCCTCGTCCCGACTCGCTACATCTTCACGTCACTCCACGCTTCATGCTGCCTCCCTCCCTCTATCCCTCCCGATGCCACGCCCGTAGGCCCCCTCCCGCCTGATATTAGAAACATCCTCTCATCCCTCCCCTACCCCACTTCTAATCCGCCACCTCATCTCCTGTCCGAAATTCCCTACATCGCCCCACACCGCATCGGACCCTCATCCCATCCCAGCCCAGCCCATCAGGCCCTGCCCCCCCTCTTCCCCGTTCTACTGCGACCCGCGCCGTGCGCTGCCAGCAATCTGGAAGGGAATAACTTTTTTTCGGAAAGAAGGTGCAATGAAGTAGCGCATTCACACATTTTCGATCTATATTTCTCAGTTGGTGTTTGTACGAGAAGCAATCTACTCAAAAGGGATGTTTCCAAATAACGCAAGCCGTGGTCTTCTTGTTAATTACACGAAAGTTTTCTTCCATGTGGTGGATTCCGTTTGGTTTCATTATTTGGTTTCATTGTAGGTATTCATTAGCTTTTGGCATTTCGAAAGTAAGCAAATTGATGTTTAGTTAATGTATGAGGTGACTTTTGAAAATTGTGTGTTTCAATAACACGTCACTCTAATATCTATTTATCAGTGGCAATACTTGTTTCAATTACTTATCTATGTATTAAAAACATTTATTTCAATGTAGTAATAGTTAATGTAACTACTATCTTCAATGAGTTTTTATAATTTTTTATTATGTTTTAAATCGAGGTTTATTCCATAACACTCCGTTATATACCATTACAGTTACTTTGAAACAAAAATTGACGTGCTTCTTTCTCGGAATATCAATTTTTTTCAAAGAATAAATAAATCATCCCGTTGATGGAAAATTGCATTGATGAAATCGTTTTGATGATTATATGTTAGAATAATAACATAGATTAATTTCCTTGATTTGAATGTTAGTTTGACATTTGCATGCCTTACCCTTTTCAAAATTTTGAGTTATTTTCTCTTGCACGCGCACAAATTTATCTCATTGTGCCAGTTTGCAATGATTCTATAGTGGATAAAACTTAAAAACGCGAACAATTACCTCATCTCATGGTTGGAAAACACGCACGTCTCTGTTTAAAAAAACTCAATTAGCCACCTTAATATTTCAATAAATACTTTCAGGTGATCTACTTAAAACTTCATATACTAACATGACTGATATTTTTGCTACTCTCTATGTTTGAAATTAAAACTTTAAGGAAAATTGTCTTTGTATTTGAATGTTTGCATGCAACATGAGTTAATTCTACTAATTGATTTTTTAAATTGAAAATTTTAACTATTAGACCTGAATTTTACACACATTTGACAAATAACGACCTGAAATGATTTAAGCTCAATTTGAAGTACGAATTTTGAAGAATATTGTGACGAGAATCTTAAGTTATACGAAAGATAAGGCGTCCGTCTTGGAGATCTCTCCTCCCATAGGAGGAGGGAAGTGATTGGAGGAGCCCTGGCCTATCAGTGAGCTGATGAACGAAAGTCTAATCGTGAGAGAATGATTATGGTTATAGAGACTGGAAAAATATGTAGTATGAAACGTCAAAATATGTACATAAATATGTAATGAAATCCGTAAGAATATGTAATAAATATGTAAAATCGGATATAATATGTAATATTAAAATACATTTACATAATACGAACTTACTTTTATAAAAAGTATCCTACGCAAATTTTAAAAACAATGCAAACGGTTTAAAATTCATTTGAAAAGCACAAATATCACAAGTATTTTGCACCACACAACTTTCCCATAGGTAGTTAAACTTTCACAAATTGTTATTCAGGAATGTAGTTTAGCAGTCAGAGTAGACGCAATAGTAGCCATCCTACAAACTGGTGATATCTACGACCAGCAAACAATCACTGCATCACGAAATATTCTTATCGAAGTGTCGCACGGCAGCGATTGCCAAGATTTCTTGGAAATTAAGGTGAAAGGTTTCCAAACGCGGTGACAATGATCCTTTACACACCTTAAGGTGAAAATGATCTGTCGCCGCCACGCTCTTCCCGCCACTGAGATAACTGAAACAGACGCGCGGGATTGTAAGAATATCCGCGTGCGTCTTCATGAAGCATATCTCGAATAGAGTATGCAGTAATAATATAGGAAAAATTGCTAAATTTTTTGAAAATACGTCTTTTCATAAAAAATATGCAAGAAAATCAAAACAAAATGATAAACTAAAAAAATTTGAAAATAGCGAAATATGTAAAATATGTAATGTGAAAATGAAATATGTAGAACTATGTAACGAAAAAAATGGATATTGTGTTAGGGCAGCGACAATTCGCCAAGATAAAAATTTTGAGTGCGGTAAGTATAAAGACAAAAAATATGTAATTACATAAAAGTCCGGTCTCTAGTGATGTTTATACGTAATACGTAGATGTATAAGAAATAATCATAAACATGCGCAGTAAACACCAAAACCTTTTGAGAGACTTGAATGTAAACCCTAGGCGTTACGCACGTGGACGCCTGTCCTGCGCTCCAAGGAGTATTTTCACTTGCAGTACTTAATTTAAATTACTCAAAAGTTAATAGTTTTCAATTTACTATATGAATTTTTCCAATCTTCTCTTGGATGAGGCATGTGAGGTAAGTTATTCTGTAAAAGGGGATAAGTTGCATGATTAACCTAGGAATCACCTCGTGTAGTACAATTATTGATTGATTGATTGAATGATCGATTAGTGTTTCCGCACGCGTCAAATACTAAGTCACCAGGTCCGTGAGTGTAGTACTTGATTTTATCGCAGGAGGTGTCGGAAATATTCCCCCGCTTGATGGTCAGATCCGGCACCGACCTACTCGTTGGCTTGCGGGGTTTTCCCCATACAGGAATCTGACACTCTTGGTTCCAGCCGGGAAATCTCTAAGCTTCCCTCTAGCCTTCCAAAATATATTGAAGTGTAGGACATGTGGAGTGTGTGTGTGTAAGTAAGGGGTGGGAATAGAAAAAGAATGACATAAGAATGATTGCCAGCGGTCCAGGGCCCATTTCTTACGGTATTGCTCTAGGTGATGATCGTAGAAAACAAGAAAAATGAGAAATCAGAACAGTCAAAAATCCTTCCATTGTAGAGTATCAAACTTTAGGATCTCTTGGTCAGAAGCACTTGAACCCTACAGTGGTAACATGTAAGAAACTTTCGCTAGTGGCAACATTGAGTCTGCGAGACCTACTCAAACATTTCTTCTGAACCGTTTATAGAAATGCATTTTTATTCTTTCTTAGCAAAATATATTTATCCTAGACGAGAAATAAGTGATCTTCATACAAAAACATTGCATATATCTTCGTCTGAGCTTTTTCGGCGAACTGCAGCACCGCTGGTGAACGTATAGTAATAATATTGCTACAACGCGTGCGAATATTTACATCGCTTACTGATTTTCTCCATTTAGTTGTATTGCTCCTTCCTAAGACGTGATAGCTGTAATTGGTATCAATATTCACTGTTTCACTGTTTACCTTCTGCCTCACTCCCAGTATCGTGTTTACTGTATAAACATACCTCTCGTTATGCATCTTCATGTTCACTCGATGCATTTAGCAGTTCCTCTAACATGGATCTTATTCGCTCAGCTCTAGTTTCATATTCTTCATCCATCTCCATCATATGTATGTAAAACACAAGCAATCTATAAAGCTATCACTAACGTGCTGTTCGGAAATCAAGTGCTAACAAACTGTCTAATCATTGTAGAAAGAAATATATGAGGGGTCAGTTAGACCCAACAGTTTCCTTACGTCACAAATTTTTCTTCAACTCAGCAATGACTGGCAATAAAATATAGTACTGATTATAATTCTAAATAAAATCATTATTTTGAAGCATAGACGAAAATTCAATTAAGTTCTGAGTTTCCATTTCAAGATATGTTGAAATAATTTTTATCCTGGGTTTGGTAGACACAACGTTGCCACCGCTGGGTTAATGACATTAGTTGATGCCCTGAGACACTTGAGCAGATCGAACAGTACACGTACTACAAAGACCTTTAAGAGGGCAAGGGCTGCCTCGCAGTGAGTTTCAGAAGGGAATAATGGTGGTTTGTGCGGGAGAGGGATATTCAGCCTAGTTTTGAGAAACGCAGTTTACACGTAAGAGTCTCTTAGACCGAATCATTTACATGATTCGTTTTGACGAACGATTTCCGTATTTTAGCGAACTCGTGCATGCGTACAACAACTTTCGAGGCGGGAGAGTTATTCTGCGCGTGGCCGAGTTTACTTAAACGCCTGTAATTATTTCTCAAAAGTAAACTGTAAACACAGGTAGATTACAATCGGGCAGTCGTCAAATACAGAAATTTAACTACAAAGAAATAAGCGTTCACTAATGTGTTTGATTCAAAATTGTATTTATTAATAACTTTTTATTTGCTATTTATTTATATGACACTTTTACATGAACATCGTATATGGAAATGTTACTAGTTTGTTTCACAAAATTATTTTTTATCTTCGATAAGTATTGTTATATTAATAATATAATATAATTATATTTAAAATTAAATATACAAATAGTGCTATAATACATCCATTACAGCACTAGTGTCAAAATGAAGCTTCGTTAACCATCGATATATTCGCGCAAATCAAGTATTATCGCGTTGTCGTAGATAAAATTCATTATAAGCTTCAATACGTAAACCCTTTGGGCGCAAAACCCACATAAGGGAGCGCTCCAGAAATCAGTGAAAGCGCGCTAGGCCTTTGGCCCGTCCGAGCGATCATCAGCAGCCTTTGCAGCCGCCCGCCCTATTAGCCCATGGGAGTAGCCCGCCACTCCCTCCGCCGCCTGCAGAGCCAACAATCGGATACAACGGCCGCCCCCGCCCCGCCGGAAGCGGACACAGCGCCCCTCGCGTCCATTCTCCTCCCTCGGAGCGACACTCCCAGCGCTAAAACGGATAAATTATATCACCCTAATGGAATGCGCCCGGCTCCACAGCAGCAGCAGCACTCGATCGCGCTTTGAGGAAAAGCATCGCTTGGGGGCGGGGAGGGGGGGGGGAGACCCGCGACTCCCGCGCCCCTCGCGGCGGGATTCGGAAACGCTTTCAATTTTTTTGTGGGCCTCGAACAAACGAGCGGTTGTGTGGGAGGGGGCAGCGGGCCGGTCTCCAATTACCCGCTCCCGCAACCGCCCCTTCCCCTCCGGGCCCCTCGTTGGCCCCTTGTGGGGGTGGGCTGGGAGGGGATGGGCGCGCCCTGCGGCGCGGCTGGTGCTGTTCGGTGGGCCGCCCGCAGCGGTGCAGTGGGTGGCTGCCCTGGAAGGCGACCTCTCCTGATTGTGACCAAATGGATCGTCGTGGCGAGTCTATTGCCGCAGGAATATTTAGTGAAAATTGGATTGCCAAGAAGTGCATTATTTGATCCCACTGGGATACGTGCTCGGGAACTTCTGTTGTCCAGACAACGTCGGTAAAGCTAGCACCCCCACTTTCGAAAAACTGAAAAATTTTTGCGCCATAATTTTGGGCTAATTTTGGGCTAATTTCAGCCCCCATTCAAAAATTTTGGGCTACCTCCCAATACCCCGAAATTAAAATTTCAAAATGAGGCTGGTAAAGCTAGCACCCCCACTTCCTCAAAATTCAAAACTTTTTGTACGGTCGAAACAAGTGAATTTTGGGCTCCTGAGAGCCACATTTCGAAATTCCGAAACTCACCCCTAAATAAGAAAACCAAAAACCAAAACCACCCCAAATTCTCAAAACTCAACAATTCTTGCGCCATAGTTTTGGGCTAATTTTGGGCTCTTCAGGGATACCAAAAACATTAGCTTTTGTACCCCACTACACCCCGAAATGAAGGTTTCAAAATAAGGGTTGGTAAAGCTAGCACCCCCACTTCCTCAAAATTCAAATTTTTTTGTACGGTCTGAATCAGTGAATTTTGGGCTCCCGTGCGCCACTTTTTGAAAATCCGAAATTCACCCCTAAATAAGAAAACCAAAAATCAAAACCACCCCAAATTCTCAAAACTCAAAAATTCTTGCGCCATAATATTAGGGTAATTTTGGGCTCTTCAGTACCACCAAAAACATTATTTTTGATACCCTAAAACCTCCCAATTTAAGATTACAAAATAGGGGGAGGTTAAGTTACTACCCCGACTTACTCAAAATTCAAACTTTTTTGCGTGATCTAAACAATTGAATTCTGGTTTTTCTATGGCCCGCTACTCAAATTTTTGAAACTCATCCCTAACTACGAGAGAGAGAAATGAGAACCACCCGAATATTTCGTAACTAAAAAAATCATGCGCCATAATTTGTAGTCTTTAATGACACCGAAATCATTTTTTTCACCCACACTACGAGTACAAACACCCATATTCAACTTAGCAAAAAAGGGGATTGAAAAGCTCCACATGCTCAGAACTAGAAGATCAGAAGAAATCACACACACACGATATTACGGTTCAAAGAAATTAGACCAAAATTCCATCCATTATAAGCAATTGCAAAATTTTAGTTAATGAAAGATTTAATATAGATAATTTATCACATATTTTTTCATAATTTATCACATATTTTCTTTAATATTTAAATTGTTATAAAACCTAAACTACAAGACATTCTCTTCCAGGAATCGAAGAATCTCTAAATTGCATACACATAAGTTCCACAAACTCCAAAACGTGCATACGATATTACAAACTTTCGAGCACTTTTCCATTGTTCAGAAATAAACACAAAAATAATGAACGTATACGAACAACACATTTTTGACAATTGTCCACATAATTCTAAATCACACGCGTTACTCAAATAATTTTGGGCTAGTACAGTATTGATTAAAAAATTAAAATTAATAAAAATATTCCCACAATTTACCAAACCTTTTTTCTTATTTTGTAATAAAACCTAAATTACACGACGTTCTATTCCAGTAATCAAATATATTCTAAAACACTTACAATGGAGTTTGAAAATGCTCAAAAATAATTTTGGGCTTCTCTTCTTTCCTTTCCAAAAACTCGATGATTCTCGTGCCTACGATATTTCGACCTTTTGAGTTATTTCACATTATCTAGTAATAAACTGATAAATAATTAATGTATACGAACAAGACATTTTTTCACAATTGTCTGCATAATGGTTAATGAAACGAGACACACAAATAAATTTGCGCTAGTGTTGTACGTATTAAAAAAATTATAAACTAATAAAAGTTATCCCAAACTCTTTCCATTCACCATTCCTACAATGTTATAAAACCTAAACTACACGACATTCTTCTGCAGTAATCAAATATTGTCTAAAACACATACGAGAGAGTTAGACCATGTTCGAAAATAATTTTGGGCTTCTCTACTTTCCATTCAAAAAATCGAAATCTCGTGCCTACGATATTTGGAGTTTTTTCACATTACATACTAATAAACAGAAAAATAATGAACATATTCGAACAAGACATTTTTTCACAATTGTCTGCATAATGGTTAATGAAACGAGACACTCAAATAATTTTGGGCTAGTCTAGTACGTATTACAATAATTAGAAATTATTAAATTTAGCCCAAACATTTTCCGATCCCTTTTTTTTACATTGTTATAAAACCTAAACTACACAACATTCTCTTTCAGTAATTAAATATTGCCAAAAACACATACAAGGGAGACTGACAAAGTTCAAAAATAATTTTGGGCTTCTCTTCTTTTTTTCCAAAAAATTGGTAGTTGTCGTACCTACGATATTTCGATCTTATGAATTATTTCACATAACCCAGTAATAAACTGAAAAATATTTAACGTATACAAACAAGACATTTTTTGACAATTGTCCACATAACGATTATTGAACCGAGATACTCAAATAATTTTGGGCTAGTCTAGTACGTATTCAAAAAATTATAAACTAATAAAAGTTAGCCCAAACTTTTTCCGTTCAACATTTTTTACATTGATATAACACCTAAACTACACGACATTCGCTTCCAGTAATTAAATATTGCCTAAAACACATGCAAGGGAGATTGACAATGTTGAAAAATAATTTTGGGCTTCTCTCTTTTCTTTCCAAAAAATTGATAGTTCTCGTGCCTACGATATTTCGATCTTATGAGTTATTTCACATAACTCATTATAAACTGAAAAATAATGAACGTATACAAACAAGACATTTTTCCACAATTGTCCACATAACGATTAATGAACCGAGATACTCAAATAATTTTGGGCTAGTCTAGTACGTATTCAAAAATTTATAAACTAATAAAAGTTAGCCCAAACTCTTTCCGTTCAATATTTTTTACATTGTTATAAAACCTAAACTACAAGACATTCTCTTCCAGTAATTAAATATTGTCTAAAACACATATAAGGGAGATTGACAATGTTCCGAAATAATTTTGGGCTTCTCTGCTTTATTTCCAAAAAATCTATAAATCTCGTGTCTACGATATTTCGACCCTCTTAGTTATTTCACATAACCCAGTAATAAACTGAAAAATAACGAACGTATTCAAACAAGAAATTTTTCTACAATTGTCTGCATAATGGTTAATGAAACGAGACACTCAAATAATTTTGGGCTAGTCTAGTACGTATTAAAAAAATTATAAACTAATAAAAGTTATCCCAAACTTTTTCCGATCACTTTTTTTTACCTTGTTATAAAACCTAAACTACACAACATTCTTTTCCAGTAATTAAATATTGTCTAATACACATACAAGAGAGATTGACAATGTTCCGAAATAATTTTGGGCTTCTCTCCTTTCTTTCCAAAAAATCGATAGTTCTCGTGCGTACGGTATTTCGACCCTATGAGTTATTTCACATAACCCATTATAAACTGAAAAATAATGAACGTATACAAACAAGACATTTTTCCACAATTGTCTGCATAATGGTTAATGAAACGAGACACTCAAATAATTTTGGGCTAGTCTAGTACGTATTAAAAAAATTATAAACTAATAAAAGTTATCCCAAACGTTTTCCGATCACTTTTTTTTACATTGTTATAAAACCTTAACTACACAACATTCTCTTCCAGTAATTAAATATTGTTTAATACACATACCAGGGAGATTGAAAATGTTCAAAAATAATTTTGGGCTTCTCTTCTTTCTTTCCAAAAAATCTATAAATCTCGTGCCTACGATATTTCGACCCTATGAGTTATTTCACATAACCCAGTAATAAACTGAAAAATAATGAACGTACACAAACATGACATTTTTTCACAATTATCCACATAATGGGTAATAAAACGAGATACTCAAATACTTTTGGGCTAGTCTAATACGTATTAAAAAAATTATAAACTAATAAAAGTTATCCCAAACTTTTTCCGATCACTTTTTTTTACATTGTCATAAAACATAAACTACACAACATTCTCTTCCAGTAATGAAATATTGCCTAAAACATACATGGGAGTTCGACAATGTTCGAAAATAATTTTGGGCTTCTGTACTTTCCTTCCAAAAAATCGATAGTTCTCGTGCGTACGATATTTCAACCTTACGAGCACTTTCACAATACCCTGAAAAAAATCAATAATAATGAACGTATAGAAACAGGATTTTTCTGACAATTGCCTATAGATAGCGTAATAAAACGAGACATTCAAATATTTTTGGGCTAGTTTAGTACTTTTTGAAAAAATTATAAACCAATAACAATTATCCCATACTTTTTCGTATCACCATTCTTTACACTACCATTAAACCTAAACTACAGGACTGTCTCTTCTAGTAATCGAACATTGTCTAAAACTCATACAAGGGTGGTCGAAATTGTTAAAAAATAATTTTGGGCTTCTCTATTTTCCTTCCAAAAAATCGATACTTTTCGTGCGTACGATATTTCGACCTTTCGAGCACTTTCACATTACCCAGAAAAAATCAATAAAATAAAACGTGTAGAAACAGGACTTTTTCTGACAATAGCCTATGAAATGGGTAATAAAACGAGACTTTCAAATAATTTTGGGCTACTCTAGTACTTTTTGAAAAAATTATAAACGTATAACAATTATTCAATACTTTTTCGGATCACGATTCTTTACACTGCCATTAAACCTAAACTATACGACTGTCTCTTCCAGTAATCTAACATTGTCTAAAACACATACAAGGGTGGTCGACATGCTCAAAAATAATTTTGGTCTTCTCTCCTTTCCTTCGAAAAGATTGAAGATTCTCGTGCGGACGATCAATCGACCTTTCGAGCCCTTTTTGATTATTCAGCAGTTAACTAAAATATGTTCGGCAGTACCAAAAATTATTACATAAGAAACCCTCATTTTTAGGTGGCGGCGGGCAACCAACGATAGCCATACGATCAAGCGCGTCACCATACCCTGTAAAAAATGTTAAAACATTACCATTCTGTTGTACCTGGTATGTACCGGATTGTTTTGCCCAAATTGTTTATGTACAAAGGATGGTAATTAAGATAGAGCTATTTAAATGTGGCGTCGAACGGCTAATAATAGAAATACCACCAAGTGCGTCACCATACCTCTTGAAACATGTGAAACCATTACTATTCGTTTTTACCTGGTTTTGTACCGGATTGTTCCAACAGAAATTTAATTGTACCGAAGTTTTATTTAAGGTACAACCATTTAAAGTGGCGGCTGTTTGCGCACGCTAAGAACTCCAAGCACGTCTCCACCACCGTAAAGAATGTTAAACCAAAACCATTTGTCTGTTGATTGCAAATGATTTTCACCTTGAATGAATTTCTCAACTTTACTAAGCACTAAGATTTCAGACTCAATTTTGATAATCATACATTTTATTATTAAGTATACTAGAACTGTGTAACACTTAAGCGATGTTATTCTCTTGTTTCTTTCTTATCTTTATTCTCTTCTCTCTGTTTAAACAATTTTACTTAATAAACAGTATGGAACATTATATGTAATGTTTTTCTGATTTGGTGACAATACCTATTTTAATTTCTTATTATTAAACTGTTATTTCTTTCACTTTAATATGCAAAGCTTTTCTTTTGTGAAGATTGATGAAAGACTTGTTTGTTAATTCTTTTAATTCAACAAAAATATTTGTCACATTTGATTTACTGTATCAATTATTAATAGTCTTTTGAGAGTTTTAGAAAATTGACATCAGTAGTTAATGTACACTCGAAATTCATTGAAATATTATGTTGCAACACAGTGTCTCCTTGTACGTACGTGTGTGAGTATATGTAAACAATATTAATTTTTTAACTGTATGTTTCGCCTCATACTCTCAAGCCAGTTTACCGACCCTTTTAAAACTCAATTACATATCTCAGATATTCAAATTGACAAAAAGAAGAATTTATGGAGACATGCTGTAACTATAAAAACGTGTGAGTTAATTTAAATATTTAGGCCTTTTTAATAATTAATACTATTACATAAAAATTGAATTTTTTTACAAAACCTCTGGATTATTTTTGTGAATGTTTTACTTAAATTTTCCTCTTTATACAGTAATACATAACCACTAGGAAAGTACATGCTATTCTGACACTAGTCTTCGCACTGCCCGCGACGCCGCAAGGAAGCGCGGGACAGCTTGGGCCTCGTTCCAGGTACTGTCATAAAAGAGCCGGCGAGTAGAAAGGAAGTGCCGAAACGGTCGCGCCTCGACCACAGATGTTGGAACTAGGGAACACATTGACGAATAACAGATCATAAATATTAGTGACCCAACAGGGTCCTCCCAGCAGAGGCTCCGGGGGTGTGAACGGTAAGGGTCAGTTGCACATTTTGTCTAGGCTCTCTGGAAGCGAAGCGCAGACCGTCTGTCACCCTCTTCTACCTTGTGAGCTCTATCGGAGAATTATGCGAGTACTACAGTAGAATGTAGCAACCATATACTTTTCCGTATTATCAAATTAACTGGAAACATAAATGGGATTGATATCGTCTTCAACCGAAAATAATTATTAAAGTCATTTATAATTTAGTTTGATAGTTAAATAATTATAATTTTCTGTAATCAGTAGTTAAAATAAATATGAAGTCGTGACAACCCTTTAAACAACTATGTGTATACTTACAGTATTAAATTTACGCGATTTGCTTTCGCCGCAATCGGGTTCGGACAATAAAACCCATACCGTCGATAGACGGTATGGATTTTATAGACCGATCTATTGACGCTTTAGTATGAGTATACACTTTTATCAAAATAGTCTAAGAATTATAAGGGTACAACTACGTTTTCGTCATTTTACACTACAATGAAAATAGACTTTGTAAATTCTGCATCTCACTTAATACTCCAAAACCACGTAAGATATTCACTGAAGGAAACGACTGAGGTTTATTGCGGCGGCGGTGGTGTAATATATTTAATATATTTTTTAATTATACTTAATTTTAATAATATAATAATTATAATATATAATAATAAATATTCTTAATACGTATATAATTTTTAACATAATAATATAAATATAATTTTTATATATTTAATGAAATATAATATAATTTTAATATATATAATAATTATAATTTTCAATAATAATTATAATTATTTTAATACTAATTAGTCTAGCCCAAATTTATTTGAGTATCTCGTTTCATTAACCATTATGCAGACAATTGTGAAAAAATGTCTTGTTCGTATACGTTAATTATTTATCAGTTTATTACTAGGTAATGTGAAATAACTCATAAGGTCGAAATATCGTAGGCACGAGAATCATCGAGTTTTTGGAAAGGAAAGAAGAGAAGCCCAAAATTATTTTTGAGCATTTTCAAACTCCATTGTAAGTGTTTTAGAATATATTTGATTACTGGAATAGAACGTCGTGTAATTTAGGTTTTATTACAAAATAAGAAAAAAGATTTGGTAAATTGTGGGAATATTTTTATTAATTTTAATTTTTTAATCAATACTGTACTAGCCCAAAATTATTTGAGTAACGCGTGTGATTTAGAATTATGTGGACAATTGTAAAAAATGTGTTGTTCGTATACGTTCATTATTTTTGTGTTTATTTCTGAACAATGGAAAAGTGCTCGAAAGTTTGTAATATCGTATGCACGTTTTGGAGTTTGTGGAACTTATGTGTATGTAATTTAGAGATTATTCGATTCCTGGAAGAGAATGTCTTGTAGTTTAGGTTTTATAACAATTTAAATATTAAAGAAAATATGTGATAAATTATGAAAAAATATGTGATAAATTATCTATATTAAATCTTTCATTAACTAAAATTTTGCAATTGCTTATAATGGATGGAATTGTGGCTCAAAAGGAGGAGGAAAAGGAGCTTTTCAATCCCCTTTTTTGCCAAGTTGAATTTGGGTGTTTGTACTCGTAGTGCGGGTGAAAAAAATTGATTTCCGTATCATTAAAGACTCCAAATTATGGCGCATGATTTTTTTAGTTACGAAATATTCGGGTGGTTCTCATTTCTCTCTCTCGTAGTTAGGGATGAGTTTCAAAAATTTGAGTAGCGGGCCATAGAAAAAACAGAATTCAATTGTTTAGATCACGCAAAAAAGTTTGAATTTTGAGTAAGTAACTTAACCTCCCCCTATTTTGTAATCTTAAATTGGGAGGTTTTAGGGTATCAAAAATAATGTTTTTGGTGGTACTGAAGAGCCCAAAATTACCCTAATATTATGGCGCAAGAATTTTTGAGTTTTGAGAATTTGGGGTGGTTTTGATTTTTGGTTATCTTATTTAGGGGTGAGTTTCGGAATTTCAAAAAGTGGCGCACGGGAGCCCAAAATTCACTGATTCAGACCGTACAAAAAAATTTGAATTTTGAGGAAGTGGGGGTGCTAGCTTTACCAACCTTATTTTGAAACCTTCATTTCGGGGTGTAGTGGGGTACAAAAACTAATGTTTTTGGTATCCCTGAAGAGCCCAAAATTAGCCCAAAACTATGGCGCAAGAATTTTTGAGTTTTGAGAATTTGGGGTGGTTTTGGTTTTTGGTTTTCTTATTTAGGGGTGAGTTTCGGAATTTCGAAAAGTGGCGCACGGGAGCCCAAAATTCACTGATTCAGACCGTACAAAAAAATTTGAATTTTGAGGAAGTGGGGGTGCTAGCTTTACCAACCCTTATTTTGAAACCTTCATTTTGGGGGGTAGTGAGGTACAAAAAATAATGTTTTTGGTATCCCTGAAGAGCCCAAAATTAGCCCAAAACTATGGCGCAAGAATTTTTGAGTTTTGAGAATTTGAGGTGGTTTTGGTTTTTGGTTTTCTTATTTAGGGGTGAGTTTTGGAATTTCGAAAAGTGTCGCGCGGGAGCCCAAAATTCACTGATTCAGACCGTAGAAAAAAATTTGAATTTTGAGGAAGTGGGGGTGCTAGCTTTACCAACCCTTATTTTGAAACCTTCATTTTGGGGGGTAGTGAGGTACAAAAAATAATGTTTTTGGTATCCCTGAAGAGCCCAAAATTAGCCCAAAACTATGGCGCAAGAATTTTTGAGTTTTGAGAATTTGGGGTGGTTTTGGTTTTTGGTTTTCTTATTTAGGGGTGAGTTTTGGAATTTCGAAATGTGGCTCTCAGGAGCCCAAAATTCACTTGTTTCGACCGTACAAAAAGTTTTGAATTTTGAGGAAGTGGGGGTGCTAGCTTTACCAGCCTCATTTTGAAATTTTAATTTCGGGGTATTGGGAGGTAGCCCAAAATTTTTGAATGGGGGCTGAAATTAGCCCAAAATTATGGCGCAAAAATTTTTCAGTTTTTCGAAAGTGGGGGTGCTAGCTTTACCGACGT